>PVIR01000563.1:128928-168947 GCA_004026965.1 Petromus typicus
GGTTCGATTCCCCGGTAACCACATAACAATACTGGGTGTGGAGACCCACACCCAGCAGCAACCAGCACCACATACCACAGTGCCGGGCGTGGTGGCTCACGCCTGTAATCCCAGCACTCGGGAGGCAGAGGCAGGAGGATTGTGATGTGAGTTTGAGGCTGAGCTCAGGGCCAGCCTGAACCACAAAGCGAGACCCTGTTTCAAAAACCTGAAAAAAAAACAAAAAAAAAACTGGAGGAACTTACTTTAGTCCCTAGAGCTGATCCAACACCCCAGGCTCTCATTCATCAAGCTTCCTTGGTTCTTTGTGTCCAGACTGTAGCATCAACCTTCTTTACATCCAGGAGCTGTTCCTTTCTCAGTTAAAACTCAGGAAGGACTGTGCCACCTCTGGGCCTAACTTGAGCATTGACTTCTGTTCTGGTCTCCAACTTTAGGGAGCCTGGCCAGTGGTCTAGCATCAAGGCCTTTTCCTCAGGGAGATCTGGCTTTTTATATGAAGAGGAAAGCTTTTCCAGCCTCTGGGGCCTCAGTACAATCAACATACCATCCAGGACTTGGGTTTTACTATTTAGAATAGGGCAGACACAAGCTACTGTCATCTGGCCCCAACTTTACTCTGGCCACAGTGACTATACCCCTAGTGGTTAACTGCAACATGCCTAAGTGTCTACTTATATATATATAAAATAGGACTGACACTAGACTGCAATGACCCTTTTCCCTTAGTAAAGGGGACCTTGTATATCTGAGCAGATAAAATTCTTAAGGAAGCAGATCAGTCCTTCATGAACCCATGGAAGGACCAACCAATCCTGACTTAGCTGGAGTGAGCAAAAACCACTGAGGGATAAGTGAGGATAAAATCAGGGGTATTGATAATAGTCTGTGTGCTGTAGGTTCAAAGTCATCCACCAGATGAAGTCAGAGAAGTCTTTATGGAGTAAATGGGACTTTGCCCTTGAGAGATGGGTTCAGTTGAGATGGGTGAAGCCAGTTCACACAGAGATGAGCCAAGGCATAGTTCACAGTTAAGACTGAGATGATGTGTGAGGTCCACATCTGCCCTCAGGCCCTTGGAGCTAACATGGTGAAGCTCAGTGTTTGTTCTTCTCACTTTTGTCTGCTTGCCTCCCTTCTTCCCCAATCCCTCTGTATCCTTGAAACTAGGTGGCAGCACCCCTCCAGGCATCACTGCACCAGCTGTGCCTAGCATCCCATCCCCCATTGGGGTGAACGGCTTCACTGGCCTCCCCCCACAGGCCAATGGGCAACCCGCTGCAGAAGCTGTATTTGCCAATGGCATCCACCCCTACCCAGGTAAGCACATCTGCTAGGCCTTCCTTCTCCACGCAGTACACTCTTCTCTGTTCTGTCTCTGTTTTTGCTGTTATAACAAAGAATGAGTACCAATGTCCCTCGGTCTGTTCCTTGGTGGAACCCTAAATGTATAAAGGAGGGTAGACACCTGCCTTGTTTCAGGAAACTTATAGTAGGAGAGAAGAAACTAAAATCTCACTGTTGAGGAAGGGTCTGTTTGATCAATTAGAAGGACTTGCTATGGAAAGAAGAGACACTGGACATACTCGCACAACCAGGCAGAGAGGCCAGTAACTGTACACTGAGTGTAAATTTGAGCTGTAAAAATTAAGGTGATAGAAACTGAAAGAATAACAAGCTTTAGTGTTGAGTAGGAAAAGATACACTGAAGATGGAAGTGGAAGTGTGATGACTGGCAGTCTAGCTAGTACATATCAGCCTTGTCCCTTGGTTCACCCAAATCACTGGTCAGCTCTTTAGACAGCAGCCCAGTGCCTTGGACAGGCCCCCAGGCCTGCAGTGTGACAGGGAGGAAGATCTACATGACTTGTTTCAATAAACTTCACTGCTGTCACTCAGCAACTCTCAGGGAGTGAGAGTGTGCAATTAACTGGAACTAGCTTTTCTCTGAGGTAAAGAATGGACTGATATTAGGGGACAGAAGCTGGACCCAAAGCCCTTGACTCGCAAGAGGCACTGCAATAGAGATATGGGAGGTGCTATGCCCTTACTGGAGGGCAGAGCAAAAAGGTACAGGTTCACATAAGTATTAGATGGAAGAACATCCCAGAAGGAGAACAGAACATGAGGTCAGATACCAGTCAGGAGGTCAGATTCTAGACAGGAACGTATCCACCTGCAGAAGGATGAGACAATAAGGCAAAACAAAGTCGGTGCACAGTGAATGCTCCTGGCCAGATGTGGTGATAGATGTCTGTAATCCCAGCATTCTGGGAGTTTGAGGCAGGAAGATAAAAATTTCAGGCCCAGCTTGCACAACATAGTGAGACCCTGTCTCAAAATTAAAAATGGGCAGGGTATATAGCTCAGTGTGAAGGCCCTGGGTTCATTCCTCAGTATTAAAAATGAGAAAGAGTGTTTTCATGATTAAGATGATGAAAGTTTCAAATGAAGGGAGAGGTCTGGAGGCCAAAGAAGCTTGGACGAGCCTCCCTGCAGAGGAGACTTAGATGAGACCATAGCAGATGGGCAGGAGACAAGGGTGAGTGGGGGGCACACCCCTCAATCGGGGCCTGGAGACCCAGCAACAGGGAGGCCTCAGTGTAATGCACAGTCCACAGAAAGGCAGCCAGCGGGCTCGGGAGAGTGAGGCAGGATCAAAGGCTCTCGAGTGCTGTTTAAGAGCTGATGGAGACAGCGTATGAGGGGCTTAGTAAGCTAGAGGTGAAGTGACCCCTACATCTCGGCTCAGGGGTCCACGCGATGCTACCCCAGCACCTCTGGGTGGCTTCATTTTCCCCTCCTCCCAGCTTCCAAGCCCATCCAGATCTCTGGATTCTCACAAACCTGTTCTTTCCCTGCCCCCACCAGCATTCTGAGCTATTTCCCTCTTGGAATTTGGAAATGTTCCTCTCCCCCATTTGTAACAGTCTGTCACATCCCATAAACAATTCCCCACCAGAGCAAGAGGGAGGGATGAAGGGAAGAGAAGGAGAAAAGTAGTACATTAAAAAAATTAATTTACCATCTTTAAATGTGGAGTTTGGAGCTGCTGTAATGAGCGAGATCCTTCAAAATGCTCGCTCTTTGGCAGTTACTAATGAGGTCGTTAAACAAAGAAGAAAAGAGGGTCTTGTGGGTGCATTTCTCCACTTCCTAGCCCCGGACAGCTTCTTGGTTCTCCCCTTTTGCTCACTGACAGTGTGTTGGAAGCACACAGTGTGGCCTTCATTGTCATATTACGCCTTCAAAACTGAGGCTCTCACAAACACGAAAGACTGTCCATTCATGCACTTATTCTGCGCTGCGGGACGGCTGTGCGAGCTGGGCAGCAGGTTAGGGTGTGCAGGAAGGCACCAGACTGTGCCTGGAGCGAGGGGTACTTTTTCCAGTTTTCATGAAGGTATTGCACGAGTGAAAGAGATAAACCTGACACAGCTGTCCCTCCCTCTAAGGAGTCAAGGGACTGACTGGCAGAGAGAGATCGATATCAGGCACATCACAGTGGGGAAGCTCTAGGATCTGGCTCAGCACAAGGAATGTAGGGGCTGGTGCCAGCCTGGCACTGCCTGCCTCATTCTGCATCTTTGGCTGCCCCCTCCTGAACATAGTGTCAACTCCTCTGCTGTGTCCTGGTTCCTAGGGGGTATCATGCCTGCCACCACTGTCCATAGGGACCTCTGCCCTGGCGCCCCCTCTCCTAGCATTTCCCTGAGGTCCAGGGACTCTTTCCTGTTTGAACTGTCTACAGCAAGACTATGCCTTAGGTACATTCTCTAGAATGAGGAATGAGTCCTGTGGGCAGGAGTGGGTAGCCCAGGGGCCAGAGTGGCTGGGTGGAGCCTCCTGTGGCCTTTTTTTCCTGCCTAGATTGGCTCCGCCGGGCGTTTCCTTCATTCCCTGCCCTATTTCTTCTGAGGATCAATGTCCTTCTTCTGAGGACACGCCTCCTTCCTACCAGCTGCCAGCCCCGCAGCCCCTCCCAGGGGAAGGCCCTTCATGTGTGCCCCTACCTACACCCACCTCTGGCATCTCCTGCCCAGTCTTTACAGTCTTCTGCATGACTTCATGTCCCTCACCGTGTCTCAGGCTAGCTACACCCTGTGTCCCCCCGTGAAGTTGGGCAACCCATTATCTCACTAAGGTATCTGGGTACAGAGCAATGACCTCCCACCTGACCCAGCACTCAGAGTGTCTATCTCAGATCTCTGCCTGCAGAGGTTGGAAAGAAGAGGGGAGCCATAGCATCGACGCATGGCGGGGCAAGGGCATGTTGGGTGGGCACCACTGACCTCTGCCCCTTCGCTCCCCTGCAGCACAGAGCCCCACCGCCGCGGACCCTCTGCAGCAGGCCTACGCCGGAGTGCAGCAGTATGCAGGTCGTTAGTATCTGCGTGTCTCCTCAGCTCCTTCCGTGGCTATGTTCGTCTCTCCATGCCCGTGGCACCAGTGCCCCCTTCACCCAGACCTGGGCCCAGCACTGCATGGGGTGGGAAGAGGGAGTGGCACTGGCCAGGCTGGGAGGAGGAAGGCTGGGTGGTAGAGACTCCCGTGTACTCCACACACCCATCCCCGTCTGGGCTGCTTCTCTCTCTCAGGTCCCGTAGCGTGTAGGGCAGTTTTCCCAACATGGCGGGTGGCGGGTAGGCAGCACTGAGGAGCCAGGCTGAGCTTTGCCTCTGCTGTGCACCTTGTCTTGAGGCCTGATTTCCCTCCATTGGTACTTCTGGGGCTGGTTTGCTAAGGAGCCCCAAGTTACATAGCTGGGGTCCCGCCCCGGAAGCGCAGACAACTGGGTGGGAGAAGAGGGTACTCAGGAGGGAGAGCTCACTTCCCACGGAAGCATGACAGGGAGTCAGGCCACCGTAGGAGAAAACAGAAAGGGGAGAAGAGGTAGCCTGGGCCCAGCAGATGGCCTGAATCCCCCGAGCCACTCAGCAGACAAGCTTCTCCCCATCTCCGCCTGGGCTGGGCTACACCCACATTCATCCCCGCCCAGCTTGACCCATTGTCTGGCTGATCAGGACTCCTCTTCGCTGGCTTCACAGAATCAGCCCTGTCTCCCTTGGGGGCAATAAGGCTTCCAGCAAGGTAGGACTCAGGGGACGGGTGGAGTACAGGGCAGCTCCCTGAGGTTGAACTGTGGAGCCAGGCCAGGCTGACGAGGGAGCAGGCTACTCCTATCCTGGCTCTGACTATTCCCAACTGAATACGGGAAACACCAAGGCATCCTACTCAGTCCTCTGCCCCTTGCAAGCTCCCCAAAAGCTGAGTCCCCACCTCAGTGGCTCTTTATCTCCCACAACTGCCTGAGAAGCAGTGAGTAAGATAAAGCACATCTGTCCACTGTTCCAGATCAAGCTTACCAACCCCCATACTCACACACACGCAAGAATACACCCTTCCATTCAGGCACGCACTCACGCACGTACACAGGCACAAACACACACTCACACACACACACACACACACACACACACACACGAAGTATGCACCATGTATATGCACACGCTCTCAGGCATGCACACGCACAGGTCTCTTGCTTTCACTCATCCGGAAATTGAAAGTTGCGTTCTCTGAAGTGGCCAAGGTGACACACACCTTGTGATTGGCCGCTCTTCATTGCCCAGCATTGAAATCTCTCTTTCTTCCTGCCTCTCACCATGTCTGTCTGTCTGTCTCTGTGCCCGGTGCCGCCCTCGCCTCTCTCCTCCGTGGCCCTCCAGCAGCTGCCTACCCTGCTGCCTATGGTCAGATCAGCCAGGCGTTTCCTCAGCCACCGCCAATGATTCCCCAGCAACAGAGAGAAGGTGAGTCTCCTCCCATCCCTTCCCAGTTCCCAAAGGGCTACTTACCTGGGCCTCTGGCTCCACCTGGGTCTCTGGCTTGGCTTTGGGTTGGAAAGACGGCCACGACTGTGTGTGTGTGTGTGTGTGTGTGTGTGTGTGTGTGTCTGGAGGTGGGTGGGGGAATATGGCAGGATTGTGAGACGCGGCACTTTCCCGCTCTCCTCCCCACAAATGGAGTGTGCAGCCCATGGGAAGTTCCGCAGACCAGAGCGCACACTGGCCCAGAGGCAGGGGATGGATAGAGTGCCCCGAAGGCACCAGCAGGCCATACACCTTTTCCACCCCCATCAAGTACCCCCTTGCTCTGACAAAGCTCAGTTCTGATATCCGGGTCTTTAAAAAGTCCTTGAGAATGGCTGGGACTGTGTTCCCTCCATAAAGAAAACCCAGCTGAGCTGGGTGGGTTATTTTCCAATGGAGTACTTGCCCTTGCGCCAAGGAGTTGCCAGCTTTATATGGGAGCACAGGTCATCCTTGGAGTCTCTTCCTGAGGTCTCACCCCTGTGTGCCCAAGGAGCACAGGGCACTAGCTGGGTGGGGCTGACACCCTAACCATGCAGTGCCTTGCAGCACCAGCTCTTATAGCTTTGGGCATTGAGAAGAGGAGAGTGAGTAGCCTGGTCAGGAAAATGAGGCCCTGCAGGTGATGGGTAGGATTGGCTGGAAGGGAGAAGAAGGAGTGTGAGTGAGCACTATGGCTGGGGAGGCTGGTGAAGGGGTTAGTTTATTCTGGACAGGAGCTGTGTGTGCTCTGGGTGACGAGCAGACGGAAAGCTCCCGTAGGACTTGGTGACAAGATGAGGCACAAGGAATGCCTCAGGGCGGGCCAGTGGAGCAGGGTGGGAGAGGGCTGTCCTGGTGTTACGGGTGGCGGGAATCTCAGGTGTCTCTAGGTGCCCGACTCATAGCCCCTGTAAGTGGATTGGGTCCAGGAGTGTAGGTCACTCAGAAAGGACCTTGGGTACCAGCTCGTCCCAGCCACTTTGCTGCAATAGGCCCCTGACAGGCTGAGAAACAAGAGCCTGGGCTCTGAGGCCGCCCTGTGTGGCTGACTTCCAGTTGTGCCACCCTGGACAGATCACCTCTGTCCTCAGCCTTAGTGTCCTTACCGGTAAACTGAGGCCAGTGAAGACCACTGCTTGGAGCAGTGTGCAGGTCGGACTCGCTCAGCCTGCCCCGGAGAGTGCGAGTGTGTGATCCGCAGGCAGGCCTCTTCTGCCAGATTGTCCTCCTTCGTGAGGCTTGCCATCCTGACTCAGGACTCATCAGGTCTCCCCATCCTCAGCAGAGCCCAGCCGCAAGAGCCTAGACAGTACTAGGGTGCCCCTGCTCGAGTGTGCCCTGCTGCAGTGCGCAGTACCTGGTCTCCCCACGAGGAAGTGAAGTGCATGGGAGGGCCCATTGCCCCCTTTTGCAGAGGTGTCTTCCCTGGTGGGAGCCTTGGGCCTGGACTTCTCCCAGTCCCAGTTTCACTAGTCAGATCAGAGGCACTAGCGGTAGCCTGAGACTCAGTCAAGGCCTAGAGCAGAGAACCGAGAGCTGTACCTGTATGCCCTGACCCTGCCAGGCATCCAGTCATATCACTGGCTTCTGGCCTCTCTGTAGCCTGTGGGCTTTATATGCTGCTGCTACTACTACTGTCACAACTACTATTACTATTACTGCACACAAATACACACACACACACACACACGCAAATACACACACACACACACACACACACAGAGGCAACTCGTTCCCTAGACTAGTCCTGTGGACCTCTCCTCAGGCAAGGGATCTTCTACAATTGTCCTCTTTCCTCCTTGGCCATAATGCACAGGCTGAGCTACTCCAGGGGAGCAGAGAATAGTGAGAGTTAGGGCTTGAAACCAACATGCTCCAGCCACACAGGGAGCCAGGACACAGAGCAGATTTCTGAGGCAGACTGAGGCAGCCCCACATACAGAGCAGAATGTGGGTGTTCTATACAGGGAACAGCAGAAACAAAGATTGCTCCCGAGTGTGAGGTCCCTGGGCAGGGAAGACAGGTAGCAGAGAGGTGGGCCGGAGTCAGACCGAAGCTGCATGCCCTGTTGTGTGGAGACAGGATGAGAAGGAGCTGTGTTTCCAGAGTCCTGGTGAGAGTCAGTCCTTTGCATCATGGGATTGACACACCGGCTGCTTGGGTGAACCGTCCCATCAACCCCTTGTCTTTGAGCTGAGCCTGAGTCCCCTGAGGTCATCTGCTGCACAGATGGGATGATGCCACCATTAGGGGCAGCTCTGGCTTGGGCAGCCAGAGGCTGCACGGTGGTCAGGCAGCCACGTTTTGTCCCCAAAGCTCTGTATCACTGCTTCCCTGGCTTGGATGGGACTGCTCTCTGCCGTCCTGCCAGTCCTGCTCTCTGCCTGTTCCATAACCTGGAACAGGATGCAGGAAGAGCCAGGGTTGCTCCCTGAGGAGAGGAAAGGTCTAAAGCCTCTGGCCTGACTCCCCAGGTAGGACCGAGACTATGGCCCCATCTTGGAAGGCTCCTTGTCTCTTTAATGAGAACAGACACGATATCTGAAGAAGCAGTTTCCAGATTTGAATGTGGATCAAGTTCAGGGCAGATGTCAGTATGGGGTGAAGCCATCACCAGGGAATTGCAGAGGAAAATGAGGACGAGGGGGAGGCAGGTGCTTGGCCATGGTGGATCGGGCAGGAGGGTAGGAGGAGGCAGATACCCCTTGCCTAGGTACTGACCACTGTGGTCAGACAGGAAACGTCCCAGATACAGAGAAAGAGTCCAAATCCTCAGAGGGTAGAAAATGGACTTGGGACACTAGAAGGGGCAGCCACACACATCAGGGGGAGATGGAGGCCAAGCCCAGAGAAGCTGTGTCTTAGGGGTGGGTCCTTGCCTCGGAAAGGCTCCCATCAGGCTGGAGACATCAGAGCACACTCACACAGTATGCAGAGGTGAACGTGGAGTTGTTGGAGCTCCCAGGGTGAGGGGAGGGCCCCGGAGCTCGGTGGGGTGAGGGAACGCCTTTGCGCACGGTTCCAGATGCGCCGTCCACTGGCAGAGCGCCTTTGTGGGGTTGGAAGGTGATCCAGGGGCCCGGGAGTTCCATGGCTCAGTTGGTGGCTTTGGGGAGCAGGGGAGTCTTCAGGGCAGACTGTGGGCCTTGGGCTGGGGAGGCAGATGGAGGGAGGAAGGAGGAGGTGGGAGCGGACAAGTGGGAAGAAGAGAAGGGACAAAGAGAATACAGAGCAAGTTCTCCGCTCCAGAACTGGGTATCCGGTAGCCTCGCTGGTCCCAGCAAACCGGGACATCTGATCTGGCTGTGAAGGCTGCATGTGGAGTGGGCCACGCTACACTTGTAAGGCCAGCTTTAGGATTCTTGTAGTCTCTGGTCCCAAGCCCAGTTCTTACACCATGTTAAGGACAGCTGTTTCCCCCCCCGCCAGAGGTCGGATGTCTTCACTGAAATGGTCACAAGTCGCTTCAGAGGGTTGAGAGACACATGGCAGATACTCTTTAAAGTGGCAGCAACAGACCACAAATCTTGGGAGGGTTTCCTTTTCTGAGAGCTAAACTGAGCACTTTGACCATTGAAAGAGAGCTATGTAAATCTCCCTCTGGGACCCCAGTACTCAGAGGGTCTGCAGTACTCTCAGGCTGTGGGACTGGGGTGAGACTGGGGAGGGGAGAGGAGCTCTGTCTCTCACCACCGCCAGCTCTGTGTCCTTCAGCAAGTTACAGAACCTTTCTGGGCCTCAGTTCCCCATCTGTGAAGCAATGACGACAGTGTAGTTAGGTCACAGTGATGTGGGAGGATGCAATGCACATGTCTGGGCGCAGGATGGCCTGAGTGGGTGCTCACTGCACGAAGAGCAGGGCTGTTACTGTCCTAGGACATGAAGATCTTTCTCAGAGTGAGGCTCCAGGATGCCCTAGCTCAGCTTGCAGCTGGGGGAAGCAGTCTGAATCTCGCTTACTGCCTTCCAGACTAGCAGGGAGGGTGAGGTACAGGCAGGAGGTTGGGAGGTAATGCTGGAGCCTGTCTGAGCTGGGCCTATGGAGGCTCAGCACAACCCTGGACATGGCTTCCCTAGAGCCACTCCTTCTGCCTTCCCCAGGACAGGGTCCGGGCAGGAGGGAGCCTCAAGCCTCCCTGCCCCTCCCTGTCCTCAGGACTCATTTCCAGGGACACAGCTGACCAGGCTTTGGTATGTTTGCATCATTCTCTCATCAGTTTGCCCCTGGAGTTCCAAAGTTGCCAGGTCCTTTGTTATTGATCCATTTTACAGAAAAGGCAAGTGAGGCAGAGGTCAGACTTGCCCAAAAGCAAAGCAGAGACCCCAGCTTAGACTTGGGGCTTGGCAACCCCCATTCTTCAGGGTGACTCTTGGATCTTAATAACCCCACCCTCCTAACCTCACCCACCCCTCCCTGCTGCGCTGCCTAACTCGCTCACCTCTCCTCTGTCTCTCTCTTCCCCCACCCCGCCATCCCTCTTCCCTGCCCACCCCCCTCCCCTCACCGCAGGGCCCGAGGGCTGTAACCTGTTCATCTACCATCTGCCCCAGGAGTTTGGGGACGCTGAGCTGATGCAGATGTTCCTCCCTTTCGGTAATGTCATCTCCTCGAAAGTGTTTGTGGATCGGGCGACTAACCAAAGTAAATGCTTTGGTGGGTAAAGAAAACAAACCAATTAGCTTCACCTAGGACAAGGGCCACTCACACCAATTCACCAGTGTCCAACCGCTTCTACCTGTTCCTCACTTGGCCCCTAGTGCTCTTCTGGCCCACCGTCCATCTCTTAGCCCTCCTCTCTCTTCTGCTATTCTTTTGCTTTTCAGCTTTCCCTGCCCGCCTCCCCAACCTAGCCCCCACTTTCCACATACCAGTCCAAGAAATGAGTTTCCTCTTCCAGCCAGGAGCCCCAGCCCTACCCAGTGGAAAAAGGGCAGGGCCCCTCAGGCAGGGGTGGGAGGTGCAGTGCAGGACCAGGGCATCCATTCCCCCAGCGGCCTTTCCTCCCTCCCGGGGGCCGAATGCCCAGCCCAGACCCAGAGACAAGCCCAGCATGAACCTTGGGAAAAGCCAGCCCCAGGCCCCACCCACCTGCCTCTCAGCTGTGCTCCCCACCTCTTGGTCCTGCTACCCCTCTCTGTCTGCCTGCTCCTCACTGCCCTCCTGCCATTCAGTGACTCCCCTCCTACCCACCCCCAGGCCCCCAGAGCTGGGCATTGTTGAGGAGCCAGGAGGAGACTGACTGGTCCCTGCCCTCAGGAAGCCTAAGCTCTGAGCCCAGATGGAAATCACAGCTACTGAACTGCAGTGAGCTCTGCGAGGCACCAAGCAATGAAGCCATCAGGAAGGCAGAGGAAAGACAGACTGGGCAGAGGTGCGGGGCTGGGATGGGGAGAGGCGAAGGACAGGGAGCGAGGCGGCAGGAGGATCGGGGATAAAGGAGGGGTGGCCGGAGACCGTGGGGGGTCTGTGCTGGGGGTCTGGCCTTCTGTGTCATGGCAGGCTGTGAGAAGACAAAGTGCATCTGGGGGCAGGTGTCAGAGGGGACAGGCCAGACAGGCCATCTGGGAGCCTGGTTGTCAGGTGAAATACAGGATGTCACTTACATCTGAATTGCACACAAGCAGTGAATCCTTTCTTAGTCTGTGTCTTGCGCACTGCATGCTACATGCCTCATGTAACATTGGGATAGTCTTACATTTTAAAAAGTATTTGTTGCCCCCCTGAAACTCATATTAAATGAGGCATCCTGTTGTTTTCTTCATTAAAACTTGGCAACTGTATCGTGGAAACTCTACCTCTTCTGCCCAGGCCTCCTTCATCCCCACACCTTTCCTCTCCATTCCTTCCGGGTCCCTCTCCATCTTTCACCCCCTCTCTCACCCTCCACCCCTTCTTCTGGGGCTAGATCCGCTCATCAGTCTAAGGACTGAGGAGTTCAGTCCCCACAGAGCCACATGTGGAACCAGATTTGAGTCCCCACTGATTCCAGGTGGCCCCAGATACAGGGCTGTGCAGGGAGAGGGAGCTTATGTTGACCAGAAACCCAGGTGTCGGCTTGGGGTGTGGTCAGGAAGGTTCGGGGTGGGGAAGCAGCAAGCAGCGCCTGTTGACACAGCTCCAAGCTGAAGACAAGCTTCCCAGAGCCACGCAGGGCTGGAGGACGCAGGGTTTGCTCCATGGAGCAGTCAGGATCTCATGCTGTTGTCCCCCCCTGCTGGCAGCTGCCCTATGAAGCCTGTGGTCCTTCCATGTATAGAACTGTTCCAGCTGCTCACTTTTCTTTGGCTATGGAAAAAAAAAAGACAAGGTGCACCCTTCCACCATCTGATTGCTGTTTTTCCTTGTGAATTACAGTGATGTATGTAAAAATAACAGAATTAGTAGCATTTGCTCTTTAAGTCTCAAGTGTCATGCATGTCGTTAAAAAAAAAAACAAAACTGTCTGGAGTCCAGGAAGCTTAGGGGCATCTGGGCTCAGCTGGGCTGAAGCTTTAATTGCATTCCATCCAGGTACATGGGTGCTGTCCCTGAAGGGTTTCCACAGGCATTTCCTCTGAACTGGCCCCAAGTCCTCACCACATAAGCCACTAGCAATATTGGTTCTCCCGACTGTTTCCTTGCTGTTTATTGAAATCACTCTCTGGACACCTCTACACTACCTCTTTTCCCAAACTCTAATGCTAAACATCTGTCCTTGAAAAAGGACAGGTCTCCACAGTCCAGCCACAGCTCCTCCTGAAGCCCCTTGCATTCTCTGGCTCACGATAGCCGCAGTCTCCTGCTGCTTTCCCAGAGACCTGCCCTGTGAGGCTGAGCTCCCGCTCTCCCCGTGGACGAGTCACTGAACACCGAGTCGGCATGACCTCAATTGCAAAATGAGGGTGTCAGCAGCCACCTTCAGGCATGCTGTGAGGGTCCCACGAGTTGACTTATAGTAGATTCTCCTGAGCCTTTGGCCATACAAGTGGTCCTGTGTCAAAGTGGACCCCACAGGCTGCCCTCACTCGGGGAGCACTGGCATAACAGTCAGCATAGCCAGACTCTGCCAGAGGCCTTCATGAGGGTGTGTGCGGCACAGATGGTTCCTGTGTTGGAGACCAGAACACGTCCCATCGGGGAGGCTTTCCAGGGTCTGGGAGGCAGGAGCTTCTGGAGGGTGGGATGGAAATGAGGCAGATCTGGGGTGAGAGGGACTGTCCTGGGATCTGGGAACTGTCCCAGGGCCCTGTCCACAGGGGCCTTCAGTCTGCGGACAGACACTTCCTGCCCTGACTTCCAGCCAGTTAGCAAAACTTAACACGGAAGAAATATTCTCCCAAGTCCAGCTTCTAAAGACCTTGAAACTCTTCCGGGAAGCTGGGCTTCTTCCCTTGCCAGAGCCTCCTGAGAACTGTTATCTTCCTCCTTCTACTCTCTGCTCATTTTCTTTTCTGCAGAGAGAGGCAGGCAGCCCAGCTGTGCAGGTAGCCTGTTCAAGTGAGGGATGAGGGGTGAACATGTCTCTCGTAGTCACGCTACCTTCTCCTGGCAGGCCGGTGTTTAGTCTGGCCACTCATGTGGTCTGGGGGAGAGCAGCACAGACACTTCTAGAAGCTGCTGTAGTCTGGAGGCACTTGACTGTAACTGTCAGATACCTAGGTCAGTAGGGAAGGATGGAGGGAGTGGGGGTGCAGGAAGAGTTGGGAGAAGGATGATTAGAGGCTCAGTTGTGTGTAATCCTTAATCTTTCCTATTTACTTTGGTTTGAAGATTTATACAGACTTCGGTTTTGTTGTCTGGACCTGGCTCTGACCAGTTATGGCAGCACTTGTGTATATGCATGTATCCATGAACGTGCGAAAGTCAGATGCATGTGCACAATGCTCTTCCTCATCTTTGATGGTACATAGCTGCATTAGCAGATCAAGCAAAGCACAGACAGACAGATGGAGAGAGGAAAGTGTCCCTTAGATCGAAGGAGCAGACAGTTCTAGGGTACCGTGGCCTATCAGCCAAGATGACCGCGGAGCTGGGCTTACTACATCTGTCTAGTCGCCATTTGGGGACACGCACCCTAGCCAAGGCACATCCCAGGGATAGACTGGGAATTGCACCAAGATGAGTTGCATGTATTTTGCAGGGTTGGAGTCTGTTTTACAGGGTAAAGACCTCTGAAGTGGAATGAATTCAAGGACATGTTAGTTGAAACAAAGTTATAAGGCTTTATTTACTGGAGAAGTTGGAGTGTCCGGGGATGTTTAACGTTCCTTGAACCGTTCTAGAGGGACCTGGTTCCAAGTCTAGCTGACTGGAGAAGCCCCTTTCACAAGGGCCAGGTTAGGCTAGTTTAGAAAATGCTTATGTCACGCATGGTTTCTATGAAGAGGTCCATTAGAAATTCCCCAAACTTGGCTTTTGCACTCTTTTGGGAGATACAGCCGGTTTTAATTTGGGGGATTTCTTGCTGACCGGAAGCTTTAGAGTATGTGATATCAGGGCGGGACAGTGAGCGTCTGGAAAGCAGTTCTGCAGACGGAGCACGCAGCTACTGGTTTTATCAATGCTGTTTTACTAACAGCGTTAATACCTACTGTTACAGTCTTGTAGACGTGTTAGAAGGTTGAGGGACACATTGTCAGTGCACGATTGGTTCAGGGAAACAGTCTTGCTTCAAAGGAGAAGAATTTTACGAGCCCCAAAGGGGCCGGAACATCCCCTGGGGGCGAGGTGGTGGGTTAAAGCCAGAGCGTCCGGATTTACCCGCGTAGGCTGCGCGGCCTCGAGCAGGACCCGGAGTGGGGGCGGAGGGGCTGCGAGGACCCGCCTGGCCCTCGGCCCTGGGCAGGGCGCCTACAGCGGGGTGGAGAAGCTTTCTCCGAGGTGCCTCCCCTCCCGCCCCCTCGCACTCCTCTCTCTCCCCAGGCCGGCACCCCGCACCCTCCCGCTGCCCGGCCCCCTCCTGTCAGGGAGGACAGTGTCCAATAAACTCCTCCACCCGCAGGTGTGTCCGCCCTCTCCCGTCGCAGGAGAGGGCCGAGGTGGCGGGCCGGCCGGGGTGGGGGCGGGCGCTCTCTGAGCCCCGCCAGGCCCGGGCGCCCGCTGGGGGAGCAGGCGCCCGGCGGGGGAGGGGGCGCCGCCCGGAGCAGAGGTGCGTGCGCCGGCCGCTGGACCGCGCGCCCAGCCGGGAGGGGCCCTCGCAGGCGGGAGGAGGGGCGCGGGGCTGCACCCCGCTCGACCTTCTCCCCCAACCTCCCACGGGAGCGCCCCGGCGGCCGGTGGAACCCAGGCCCTCGTCCCTCATGTCTCGCAGGCTTCGTGAGCTTCGACAACCCTGCCAGCGCGCAGACCGCCATCCAGGCCATGAACGGCTTCCAGATCGGCATGAAGAGGCTCAAGGTGCAGCTGAAGCGGCCCAAAGACGCCAATCGCCCGTACTGAGCGCCGGTGGGAGCGTCCCCCGGGGGAGACCAGGACTCACACAGGTAATGGGGCGGCTGGGGCGTGGGGATGGGAGGCTGGGAAGGGACTCCTGACAGACCCGCCGCCTTCTTGGGCTTCCGTGGGCCTGACTTACTGGTGCCTTGGACCCGATGCAGCCGCTCAGCCTGCTCCTTACCCAGTGCCCTCAGGGAGAAGCAGAGCTGTGGTCATCCCAGCAGAAATGGGCACAGGCAGCCCCTTGCCCCCCGGGCCGAGGGACAGGAGTGAGGAAACCGTCTGAGGGAGTGAGCTGGGCCTGGGCCTCAGGTCTCTGCTAGCAGTCCTGCTGGCTCTTGGGCCGAAAGGTCAGGCCTTGCAGAGAGCCATAGCCGTGGGCTGGGTGCTTTTCCTAGACTTTAGCTCTCTGCTGCCTGGTGCTGCCTGGGGACCCGGCAGCCTTCACACCCCTGACCCTATATCCTGCAGTTGCTGATAGCTCAGTCAGGGCCAAGGAGTAGACTTTGCAAAGGGAACTTTAGCTGGAAACAATAGGCTGGGACAAAAGTTAGGGAGGCGCAGGAATCCCTTTCCCTGTCTGTCCTGAGTGGTGGTTGTCACCTGGGGGGACACCTCAGACTGGGACCTGCCCAGCATCTGGAGACAGCTGCTCCTCTTCCTGGCCAAGTGTTCTCCTGGGCAGAGCAGTTTCCGAGGAAGTGATGGGGGAAGACCTTCCATTTGTTTAGCAATGCTGAGCTTTAGGAACAGTGTTAGGTGCTCAGAACACCGCAGGAAATGAAACAGAACGAAGAGACAGAAAACAGGTGACTTAGTGTGTTGAAGTTGTTGGCTACAGTTGAGTCACAGGGTGGAAATTTTCAGCTTGCTTCAATTTAACAGTCCAGCAAAGACATGAGAGAGGGAGTGCTGGGCAGGGGAGGCATCCCCCCTTCCCGAACACAGCCAGGGTGCAGCCCCCAAGGTGAGGGCGGGCAGTGTGTCCCAGGAACAGCTGGGAGCGGGAGGACAGAGTGGTGGGAGAGATTGAGAGTGAGGAAGCTTGGGGTCTGCAGACTTTGTTGTTCTCTGCAATGGAAGAGCCTTGGAGGGTTCTGGTAGAAGAGTGATGTAGTTAGCTTGCATCTGCTGCAGTCGCTGTGAATACTGTGCTGCTGTTGTTTTGTAGGGCTGAAGCACTGTACTGACATTTTAATCCAGGAGCAGCAGTCAGTGTGGAGTGAAGCTGATATCTAGATGCACTTTAAGGCCAAGCTTGAGGTGCTGTTGCTCATGAGTTAGAAGAAGTGTGAATGAAAGGAGGTCTAAGCGTGGCTCTCAGGCTTTTGGCCTGAGTGACTTGAAGAGCTAAGAGTTTGAGAGAAAGACCAGGCACGGGAGAGTGAGACATTCCAGTGAAAGTCTAAGGTCTGGAGATTGGGAGGGAGTCTGTAGTAGCGTCTTTGCCCTCCAGCCCCACCTTGTCCTATGGGGTTACAGACCCTGGCAGAAGGCTCTGCTTCTAACCCACTGGTGCAGAGGTCTTCTCTCTGTGCTTGGGCCACACTCTGCAAGCCTGGGAGAGCCAAGCTGGCCTCTGCCCTCCTCATTTTGGCCCTGTTCACTTCTGGCTTGTGTGCAGATGCCAACACACAGATTGGTTCAGAGTTTAGGCAATTTCTAGTGTCAGACACTGGGCACTGCACCAGCAGTGCAAAGATGAAGGGTCATATCCCGGAGCTTCCCTCTCTGTGCTCACACAGACACCAAGAGGCAGGCGGCAGGAGGAGAGACAAGATGGTTTGGTGCACAGAGCATTTCTGGATGTAGAACCCTTTTCCTTAAAGAAGTATAGTGCTGCCATCAGACATGATCTGGGCCAAGCCCTTCCCCATGCTGGGCCTTCACTTCCTCATTATTGAAAGCAAGGTGTTGGAGTCAGTCAGGAGATGGGGGGTGGGGATGGTTTATGTACCAGTGTCACCCTCTGAGAATCTGTATGGTCACTGTGGGTGTTTTTGATAGTGGCTCTTCTGTTCTAGCCATCTAGGTCCAAGCGAGGGTAGAACTTCTAAGTCAGAGACATTCCTGAGTGAAGAGTTGAGGCAGGCAGGTTTGTTGTTTGGAATGTAAGGCAAGAAGTGGCCCTCCAGGAATCCAGCCAGCACTTGGAGTTGGGGTAGGAGTGTGAAAGAGTAGTTGAAGAAGCAGGGTGAGTTCTTCCATCACAGAATGCAAAGGCCAGAAAGATGAGAACCACAGACCTTGCCATGGTACTTGTCGAGTACCTGGCAGTTTTCTGAGAGGCCCGGGCGAGGGGCTGGGGACAGATCAGGGCTGAGGACAGTATGGCTCTTCCTTATGAGGTTCTAGTCTTGCCCCTCTGTCTGCGCCCCTAGCTGCCTGGTGCATTGTCTGATGTTAAGATGGGAGTTTCTCTAAGAAATCAGCCAGGAAACAAGGGAAGGAAGAGTGGACAAGAATGTGGATATGGTGAGGTCCACAGCCAGCAGGCAGAGCACTCCCTCCCTGGGCCTGACTCAGAGATTGGCTTCCAAGTCCCCTGTGCTACCATCAAGTTGCTTGTACACGCTGGGCTCCCACACCAGTGTTGGTTCCCAGACTCTGGCAGCTAAGGTTTTATGGTTGGAGAAAGCACTGTGCAGGACCCCAGGGGGACTCCTCTCTGTAGGGCCAGACTGTGGCTGTGAATGTGCTTTTGCTCTGTGTCTGGTATGAGCTTTGTAGGCACAAGTGTTCCCTTATGGACTAGGGCTTAGCTTTGGGTTTTGGCTGTGTCTGGGTTAGAACTGAGTTGTTCTAGGATCTTATGTCTCACAGGTCGGTGAGTTGGAGCTTCTCCTCATTCAGTCTCAGTTTCCCTGTGCTGCTCACTGATCCCATTACCACTGCCAGGGCTCCACTCTGTGAGGTGCCTGGAGATTGACACACAGAGACGCAGCTGTCCCTCAGGGAAGAGAGCAGCCAGCTGTGTACCTGGGGAAGTTGGAGAGAGGCTCCTTGGCGGGTTGGTGGTAGGAGAATCCCCAGGGTCCTTTAGTTGCAGTTAGCATAGCTGATACCAGTGACAAAACTCTCCTAGGTTCCTTTAGCCTCCCTCTATGCCCAAGGCACCTGCCAAAAAGGCACCCCGGGTAGATTAAAGGTTTTGTGAGAGTTAGGAATGCAGATTAGAGTGACATTTTAGAACTTTCTGGGCATGTGATGGGAGCCCTGGTCTGAATTAGGAAGACCTGTTGTAAGAAAGCAGAGCCCAGCTAGGGGTTGGCGGAGCAGGGGTCTGTGGAGGAAGGGAGGCTGGGGATATTTCTGTGAAGGCTGAGCTGGAGGCCAGCCTGGACTCAAAACTAGAATCACTGGTCAGCTACTTCCCAGCTTACCCACTGAGGCATTGTAGACACTAGGATTCCCTTCCGCTCTCCTGATGGAAAAATAAAACTGGAAAGCCTGTGAGTGAGTCTTAGGCACAAAGGCTTTGGCATAGGCCTCCGGGCTACAGAAAAGGATGACAGGAATGAGCTCAGGGGGACCCAGGGGGGATAGCAGAGCTGGAGTGTCTCATTTGTAGGTGGGGGCAGAAGACCAGGATTGGTGAGCAAGGAAGAGGGCAGCTCAAAGCTGAGGACTGCTGATAGAGAAGGGAGTTCATTGTCAGCCAGGAGGACTCCATGTCCTGAGAAAGGTCAGGACCTGCCCACTGGGGAGACAGTCTGGAAAGGTGGAGGGGCAAAGAGGTAGCAGAGGAGTGGAGGAGCCCTTTCTGCTGGCCCTACCCTGTGGAATACCTCACAGCTCTCCATGGGAAGTCAGTAGTGCCCAGCCTTGTTTATAGAATTCCAAGATGTCCTTGTACTTTACTCTATGTCTGAAAATGAAGCATGCTCATTTTTGGAAGGTTCTGAGGAAAAAGGTGTGAGCAGAGTAGAAGGGGAAGGATCCGACCATCCCGCTGTGGGTGTTCATGCTGCCTGTAGACACCTTCCCCTAGGGTGGGGCCCAATGCCATCCATAGACGGGAGGGCCCAGCTGCTGCAGCAGAGGTCTCAGGGATACAATTCACCTTACCCAGCCCCTGCCCTGTTCAGCCAATCAGGGCTACCCTCACTGGCTCCCTTGGCTGATCCTCAGGCTGAAGTCACAAAAATCGAAGGTGGGGTGGCATGGAGAGCTCTGCATCTGGGGGAGAAAGAATCCAGGGTGCTCACAGAGCTTGCTCCCTGAGATTTGCTTGCCGGATATGGTGGTTTGAGGGGCTTTTGTATTTTTTTCCTGGCCCCCTTGCTAAACCGCCGTGCCCGCCTCTTCTTCCCAACGCATGGTGGATGCCCTTAGTGGCCCTGTGTGAGGTTCTGCTGCTGTTCACAGTGTATCATGTGTCCGCATCAAAAGCCGTGTGTGTGTATGTGTGTGTTGACGTGCCCATGTCGTCTGTCGCTGGCTTCCTCCATCCTTTGAGTTCTTTTCAGTTCCCTTATGATTTGACTGCGTTCTCTCATCAGAGCTTCTAGATTGATGCTGTGGTCTGGTGCTGTATAAATATTTTTCCTTTTAATTTTGTTTTAACTTCTTCCTTGCCCTTCTGCACCCTCGAACCAACTCTCCTTCCCCCACCACACTCCTGACCCCATCCACCTCCCCGAGCCTCTTCCCTCCCCTCCCCAAACTCTCTTGTCCTCTCTTTCTCTCTCTCTACATATATAAATATATATATAAATCTTTTCTTCTTTTGTCATTCAATCAAATTCCAACAACCCAACCAGGGCCAGTCAAATCCACCACAGTCTCGCGCTGAGCTAGGAATAAAGTTCACGTAATCACATGAGAGTGGAGAAAAGTCCCCCATCCGTAAGTTCAAATCAACTCAAAGTTCACAGTGTGACATGATGGCGTCATGTAACAAGGCTAAGAATCGGTTGCATGACAATTGCCGTCAAGTTTCGTGGAGGTGCTGTGATTGGAGCGTTTTTCTTGGATGTCGTACCCGTTGATGATTGGCCAGTCATGATCACACGTGCATTTTCTTGACTTTTGTGCTGCCACGATCTCTTTTGCTGTGCTCATTTTCGTTTTGTTCTTGGTGCTTGCAGTGGTTTTACTTTCTGTTGTTTGGTTTTTCTTGTTCAGCGTTTTTTTATGCTTCTCTAGATGTCACTTAGAGAAAAAAACAAAAAACTAAAGAACAAAAAATTAGTAAAAATAAAGATGAATTCCTGAATTACAAACATGGGATCATTTAACTGTGCAAACCATTAATTTTTCTTAAAAATAAGGAAAACATCTTAAAAATATCTATGCGTGGTTGATTTACTTGCACTTGAAAATATTGTGATTTTATTTTTTTCTAGAAATTTGGGGGCCTTTTTCAATTGACACTTTCCTAGGTCTGGTCTTTTTCCAGTTAGGTTATTTTAAATCTCACCTCAAAAAAAAAAAAAAAAAAAACCCAAACCAAAAATGATTTAAAAAATTGTAAACCAAAAAAAAAAAAAAAGAAACCAAAAACGTTGAGTAAAATGCCAGAGGCCTCTGACAGAGAGCCCAGTAACAATTGTAAGGTTTGTATTATAGCCACTTCTGCTAAATTCAACATGGGGAGGGTGGCGGGGGCCTGGGGGCTCGGGAGGGCTTTTTTGGTTGGTTTGGAAGAAACAGTACTGACAAAAGCAAAATGCACCTTTTTGTTTCCAACTGAAAAAGGGTCCTTGACAAGTGTTTTTTAATTTTATTATTATTTTATTTGGTGTTGTAATTGTTTAGACTGCTGTGTACGGTTTGCTGTTTGTTGAATCAACAGTGTGAAAAACCTGCCAGCATGGATTGATATACGCATGACCTTGTCCCCTCAACTGGGGGCTTTGCAGTTCTAACTTTCTTGATGTAACCAGTCACCCCATGTATCAGTGAAAGCTGCTTGCTAGAATGGAGATGAGTCTCATTTGTTAATTCACAACAATTAAGCATTTGCCTTCTGATTCTAGTCAGATCATGATTTTCTTCTTAAACGCAAAACAAAATACCAAAATGCCACCATTCCAAACAAAAATCAAGAACTGTCTGAGTTAACTTAAAACTGATAATTCAATCTGTTCTGACCTGTTTTAGGTTTTCCTGCCCATTCCCTCAAAGTTCTGAATTTCTTCTAAATTCCCTGGCATGTATGAGAAAAGTCTTACGCATGTGTGTATGTGTGTGTGTACCCATACACACATACACATATCCATGTATGCCCACATATGTGCAGGTGAATATGTTCTGCAGAAATCCAGATACACATATATATATACACAGCCTCGCAAATCATTACTGACTTCAGGAAAGAAGTGGTTAGCTGGGAACTGGGAAAAGATTCTGCAAAAATCAAGTCCTGGCTCTGTCTTCCTTGTTTTCCTCAAACTGGGGAGGAGTGGGTGAGGTGTCTAGATTTTTGCTGTCTCGTTTGCTAGGCTTCTGTATACATATTGTATCTGGGCTAGGTCCCTCAGGGACAAGTTTAATTATGGATTCATATCTCACGGTCCCAAATTCTTCCCTTAGATCGAGTCATCCCTTAATCCAGAACTCTAAAGGAACCCAAATCAAGAACTCTTCCAATAACTAAACTTTAGCTCCACCATCACCACTAGAGACCCAGTGGTTTCTTACTCTGAATAGAAGAGCAAATTTCTTTTGACTGTATCATGATCATGACTAATTCTCATACCGGTCTCTTTCCTTCCCTCCTGCCATCCCCAGAGCTCCCATCCTCGTCCCCGAGGCAGGTTTCTATTGGTGTTTGGATGCATTTGTGTTTTCTCTCTTGGCTTAATCAGCCCTGATTTTCTTCATTTTAGGGCAGGATGCTGAACGGGCTACATTAAAAAAAACCTCTCTCTCTCTCTATTTATAAATGAGAACTGTTGGATGACACCTTTGACATATCAGCCAATATCAATCAAGCTGAAGACTCCAGACACTCTGTGTGACTGTAACATTTCTTCAAGGAAAGTTTAGCGTCTGTGGAGTTCAGAGGGCACGTGTTTGGGGGAAAAATGTACATGACCTAAAGAAGACGACGACGAAGAAAAATGAGAATAAAACAAAACACAAAAAAGGCAACTTTAAAACTAACGTGAGACCAGACAGGGAGGCTGAAGGGCTGGGCGCTGGGAGGAGACGCTGCTGCTCACATCCCTGGGCTTTTCCGGCCTGTGGGCGCCTGAGGCAGGCGGGGCAGGCGTGCTGTGGGGCCTGGTCCCCGGAGCGCGGGAGGCCGCCACTGAGCATCTCTATCTGTCATTCCTTTAGCTATTTAGGGACCAAAGGACCAAACTTTTTATTGCAGATGTGTAGCTCTATGTCAAATGGGAGGAATGGAGAACTACCTTCTTCCTGCCTCCTGGCTGTTCTTGAAACAGCTTAGAGCGATTCTATGAAAAAAAATGTAATAAAAAAAAACTTAAAAAAAAAAAAAACCACAAAAAAACCATAAAAAATAATAATGCTTCAATGCTTTTGAAACAGCAAGATACTAGTTCTTTGATACTTTGAGAGGCGCTTTGATTACCCTCATTGAAGTCTATGACACTTTCCTATGGTTTTCTGTATTATATGTCTGGATGGAGCTGTTAAGATGAACAGATTGCTGGATATTTGGGGAAAGCAATGAAAGTATTAAGACTCATTAACTGTGAAGTGTGAGAACACAGGAGAGGAACAAAGGGACTTCCAAGGCAAGGTAATTGTTGTGAAAAGTCTGTAAATGCTTCTAACTCTCCCCCCTCTTAAAATCATAATAGTTGTACAGAATTTTAAAAAGGAAAAGTTTAAAATACCTATATAATAGAAGAAAAATTAGAGGAAAGCAAAAAATAAAAAAAAAAAAAGGAAAAAAAAAACCTATAGAAGTTAGCGTTACTGCTAAAATCCCAGATGTTGTAGGACTGTACTTTTGTAGAGTTTAGACTGAGCATCAATCCCTTCTCCTCTGAGTGCTGTCGGACGCCGTTGTCCCGAGGGCCAGGCCGGACTCTCCCAGACCTGCGGGCTCCCGGCTGCGCTGCGCGCCGCGGGCCAGGAAGGGCCACTCGCCGCTCGCAGCTGCCACGCCCGCGCCTCTCGTTTCGCCCCGGGAGCCGCGCTCGCTCGCTCGCCGCCAGCCCTCCGCAAGCCCTCGACACCTCCCGCTTCACTCGCCGCCTTCCATGCTTGTTCCAGAGACTTTCCGGGCAAGGGAGAACTGGGAACTTTCATCTTAAAACAACTAGACAACACACACACACACAAAAACCTTAAAAAAAAAAAAAGAGAGAGAAAAATAAACAATCTTTGAAGAATTTCTGAAACTGTTTACAAGGAATTTTGAAAAACAGGGATGTTTAAATGATGCCGGCTCTGTTTTTCTGTAAATAAATTTGCATATTTTGTAGGACTTTTAATTGTAATGATAGAGAAAAACAAGGAAAACTATTTAATGAAAGCACGATATTTATCTTTGGTAAATGACTTTAGAGCAGTTAAAGACATTGCTTAAAAACTCAGAATCAGAAAAAACACTGAATTATTTAAGAACACATATATTTTAAAGTATATCATATTTATTATAATTTATTTGCACCGTTGGGAAGACTTGCTTTGGCGTTCAGCCTCGACAACTAACTTCTCATGAATGTCCAGTTCACCTAGAGGCCAGAGGGACTTGCCGACCTACCATTTTTTTTTTCTTTTAGAAGAACAAATTTCCAGTTCCTCTCAGGCCTCCTGTCTTTCCTTTTTGTCTTTTTTGTCATTGTTGCTGTTGTTTTAATTATTTTTCTTTTCCTCGACTCCTCCTTTTAGGATGTCCAGATGTTGTAAAAACGAAACAAAACAGCTGCAGTTCCGTACAACTGCTCTTTTCACACTCAACTCCCTAAAACTCCTTGTAACCTTCTGTAACTATTGGATGACGCTTTCTCCAGCTTAGCCCTAAATAAAGCACAGTTTAAAAAAAAAAAAAGACTCTTCATAGTTCTCTGCCTGTGGATTCTGATCAGCTCGGCCCCAAACCTGCCGTTTTCCCCTGAAGTGGCTGAGGTCTTCCTCCTCCCTCATTGCCTTCTCTGCTCGGGCCCTGGTATGAGCCTCAGCCTCGGGGGCTCCTTTTGGGTGGTGATGGGAACAATAAAAGGAAGTCCTTTCCTATCCCAGGAAGTCTCTCTCACCTGCCACGTGTCTCTGAAAGTGCCTGTAACTAACATCCTTTTGAGAGTCTGTAGAGATGGTCAAGCTGCTCACACATGACAGGACTCCCTTAGCTCTCTGACAGGAGGAAAGCAAAGCTGTCTGACCTGAAGGCAGACCGACAGTTGAGGTGAGGATGGAGAAGAGGGAAGGGAGAAGAGGGAAGAGGATGAAAGGAGGAAGGAGCAATTCTAGATCCACACTCAACCCTTTGTCCTTGGTCCTGCAGGTCCCATTGTTTGGACACTTTGCATTGGTAGAGTAAACAGGATTCTGGGTGGTATCCTCTGAGTCAGTGTCCTCGGGAGAGGGCTCTGAAAAGAGGTTCTCTGAGCCCTGGGAACTTCCTGGAGTGTTTGTCCACACGTACAGACACGTGATATAGAAAGAAATGTCCAAACCCTGAATACCCAGAGTTGAGAGAATTTCTAGGAAGCAGACTATGGGGCAGGACCTGTGATAGACAAGGCTGTCTTCTGACTAGTAACCTAGAGAGCTGTGCTCCATCCACATGCCTTTGTCAGGCCGTCCTGGGAAAGACCTCCCTATCCTCTGTCCCCAGCTTCCAGCCCTGCAGCCTGGTCTAGGGAGCAAAGACCCTTGCAAGCATTTCTGTCGCCAGGGTGAAGGAGGGGGAAGCTATGAGGTTAGCTGCCTGGGAGAGAGAAGACTTGCCCTTGGCAATCGGGGCTTCTATCTGGGCTTTCCTTCTGCAGGAGAGTAATACTGAGCAGACCTCAGACCCAGCTGCCAAGCAACACTTGGACCCCTGTTTCACCCTCTCCCCCAATCTCCCCTCCCAGGGCCAGGGCCAAGCCTGTGAAGTGTCTGCCTGGAGGGAAAAGACCCTTCTGTCTCAGAAAATTTGGACAGGCCTTCAAGTCTTGACTTCAGTGTGAAGATGGTTCTGAGAGGGCACTGTCCCTTAAATTAATCCCCCTCTTCTCTGCCCACCAGGCCATGAGCCCAGGACATACCCTGTTCTCTCCGTCCTAGGAAGCTGGACTTCTTGGAAGTTCGCTTCCAGGCACTGGATGTCAGATTGGGTGTTACATGAAGAATAGAACAGTGTTTTCTACGAAATTTCCTTGGAGTGAGAGGGAGGGGCTGTATGTTTTGAGCCTCAGACTCTAGAACTGATTCATATTGAATTTGCAGAGCTGAAAGCTACTGAATTTGCCAGAGGGTGACTATCGTACTAACCAGGTAATCTCAGGCTCCAGGGAACATCCACAAACCTCTCCTATTTGTACAAACTGCACCCTCGTATCCTCCTGTCTGGGTCACAGACCTTCTACTTTTAATGGAGGTGCAAGGACAATGGAAGTGGCCATAAAAGCTGAGAAAGTTATTGGCCAATTTTACCTTTTCTGGGCCTGGTTGAGAAGGGAGATGGAACCCAGAGCCAGATGTGAATATACCAGTACTTTAAAATAAAGCCTCTGATAAAAAACCGTTCATCAAGCAACTAAGATATGCATGGCATGTCTGAAGGGAAATGCATCTATTAACCTTTGAGGGAACAGATGTGAATTCCTTGAGAACTCTTAGCTCCCCTTGCACACAATCACAGGGAGCTGAGAGTGCTTCTGCCTTTTCCATCTCTCCCTGGTGAAGAGCTCTTCATCTGCAATGTCAAGAAAATCCAAGACATTCCAGCCAGTGTCTGCTTATACTCTGGCTTATATTCTTCTGCTGGTGGCCAGCTGCAGTGTGTGGTTCTTTCATAGCTCCCTGATCAGAACAGACCTTTGGTTCATTATTAGAAACATTTATTTCAAGATATTAACCCTGAGTGAGGATATCTGTGTAATGAACCACGATGTGCCTATCCTCTAGGTTTGTCATCCATCAGCTCATGAATCAGTTTGACACAGACACTAGGTACCCGTCATTTTATTGGTAGGTGCCTCAGTCCTCAATGTGCTGTATAGAGGTCTAGTGGCTGAGGGACAGGGTATGTGGCCCATTTGACTTTCCACAGCCCTCTCCCAGGTCTCTCCAGCACCTGGCAGGGTAGCTGGATCTGTCCCACTTCCAAAGTTCTTTTAGCTCTTCTATCCTTTGAAATCATAGCTTTTCTCTCCCTTTCACCCTCCCATCCCTATAATTCTATTATGAAAAATGTTTTACTAAGACCCTTTATTTAATACCTCCATCTCCTCCTCTGTTTTCTACAGTTCTGGCTTTTGTTCAGTTCTGAGCAAGACCACACCCCTCCCTCGTGCACAGCACCAGTGGAGTGACTGGGTGGCCAGGGCTTCCCCACTTTCCAGTGCTGCCCCCATCTTGTAGGGCTGTTGGTGCTGGCCTGAGCATGCCTGCAGCTCCTCATGGTGCAGGGACTGCAAGGTCCATGTTTAGATCACACCACAGTGAGCCCAGATACGCATTATCCACTTTGTTGCCTGCCTGGTAAGGTGGCTGGAGGGACATGTCATCAGTAAGCTCAGGGGCCCAACTCAGCCCAAGGCAGCAGCATACAACTTGACAATGAATGCCACCTGGCCATTTCCCAAAACACAATCCACCCCAAACAAAAATTATTAGCTGCCATTGACATACCACCTTCAACAGACATTAACTTCTGGCAGTCAGATTTTTAATCAGTGTTGATTCACTGCCTACACAGACAAGTGACAGATGACTGAAGGCTTATTCCAAAGAAGGTATTGTGAAAATGCTTTTAAAGTAGTCCTAATGGCACATCTGGAGTGAGCGCACAGCAACAGTCCCTCCGCCTCTTAGGTTTTGCAACTATACACTCTTTGCTTTAACTTTCTAGCTTACTCGTTCTATTGACTTTCCCTTCAACTTCCCAAAGTGTCCTCCCTTTTCCTTTCAAATCCTCCCTTTGGTTTCCTGCCATCCCCCAAATCTCTGGTCCTCAGTACCCCCTGTTCCCCAAGCCTGCCTTGGCCTAATTATTCATCTTTTGAGAACTCTACCTCTGCTTCCCACATTTGGCAGATCTATCTAGGATTTGTCCAGACTGGAAGAGGGATGCGTAGCTCTGTGTCACAGTATTAGAAGGCATGGGCTTTGATTGCAGATCATAATTTGGACCCCAGACTTTCTGTGTCACTATGGAGATACTGCTTAACCTCTTTGAGCATTCATTTCCTTATCTCTAAAAAGTGTTCAGAAGTAAAGTAGTTGCAACTGAACACAGCTCTCCACTTTGGGGATCCTCTGAGTGGGAGATTCCTTTATCCTGCAGGTATTTCCAGTAATATTTCCTCCTTCCCTGCCTTAGTTCCACTTCATTGATGGTTCACATCCTGACCTAAGCACGCTTGAACCTGACACCAGACCAGTGAGGTCATTTTCTGGAATTTCAGTGAGCAGGTGCTGCTCCCAGAGGTTCCTGTTGTGTTGAAGTGCGTGCACCTCTGGCCCTCACTGCTCTCTTCCAGGGACCCCAATTAGCTGGTGATCCTAAGCTACTTCCCCTCTCTGCCTGCTCATGTTCCCCGGAGCATTCCTGAGGCCAGTGTGGCTGCTCGGCCCGCAGCCCTCCTCCTCCTGCTTCACATGGCCTCAGGCTACATACTAATTTGGTCTGTGTATTTAAACATTTTCAAATCTATTTTCTGAACAGTAACATAATTTTATATTTCAAAAAGCAGGAAACAGGTCCCAATGAATTCAGTCACCATCCCCTTCTAGAGGCAGTTGGCACAACCAGTTATTCCGATAGCTTGATCATCAAGAGTGTGGGGTGTGTTGGTGTCAGGAGCACAGCTTTCCCCTACTTAAGTGACGTGACAGAGCCAGGCAGGCAGAAGGTCAGGCTGTGGAATGCCTGGCCATGTCTGACTGGACAGAGGGGTCAGGCTCTCCAGGCACACTCCTGCCACGGGGCCTCCACTCTGAAGCAGGGGTAAGCTTTTATTTACAGTGGGCTTGTTCTGTGATAGGCACTGTGCTAAGAGCCACTTGCTTATAATCTCATTTCATGATTACAGGTGTTGAAACTGTGGCTCAGAGAAGTGAAGGTCGTGGTGAGACACCCGGCTCTGTCTGCAGGGATAGGCTTCTAGTCTCTACCTCAGGCTTCTCTTGGGCTATAAACTTCTCCGGTTGTACATTCTCCTCACAATCACACACCTCACTGTTCACTTCATGTCTCCTGTCTCCCTTCTTCTTGCTACATTTCTTCTCCTCAGTTTTCCCCTTTTTACTAGTAAGAAGTGGTGACATCTATGTTGACTTGGGTGTCAGTCTGTTCCTTCCTTTCTCTCCTGTTATCTGAACTGGAACTGGAGTTCCTGAAGTCAGCGACAAGGGCCTGAACATGTAGCTAGTGGTTGCATAGTTCCTCCTCTCAGGTAGGATCTTCTCGGGGAGGCACTCAAGGGACAACATGGAGGAGACAGGAAAAAGTAATCCTGAAGCTTCAGGTATCTTTTCTTACTAACAAGGAGAGAAAATCAAATAGAATAAATGTTATTCTAATGTTTTCTGCAGCTATTTTAAATTTGAAAACCATTTGGGCTCTGATAGCTCTGTTTTCCAGAACATTAAATTTTGAGGAACATCTAAATAAATTTTTAAGATTGTTATAGAAGTAACACGTGCTAACCAATTGCACAACTGGAGCTCCAAATTTTTAAGATTGTTGCAAACCATTTCTCCGTCATTCAGAATAAAGAGACCATGTTAATCGTCTTTTCCATATCTCAGAAAAAGAGGTCACATTAACCATCTCTGAAGGCCCTGCATTCCTCTAGCTGAGGTAGGAGGATACCTTTTGTCTTCAGGATGGTCTAGGATGTGACTCATTTTTGCCATGGCTCCTGTCTCCTTCCTTCTTGGTGACTAGCTTTGGGGTCACCCTGCTCTCTCTTCCACTTCCTGCAGTCATCTTGGGACCAGAGAAGCCTCCAAAGAAAGGCTCAGATAGGAGGAGACTCAGGAAGGATGCTCAAGCCTTCAGGTCCCATCTTTGGCCTTTTTTGGGGGGGATTAGATTTGGGTCACACTGATTCTGTTTTTAAATAAAAAATTACCATGAGATATGTGTGTGCTCAGCCAGCAGTTGTAGAATCCAATATCAAGTGCTGGCACCATGCTAAGGGTCAAGGTTTAATAGGTGAAACAACATACAAAGAGCCAACTTCTGGGCACGATGGGAGGTGTGTTAAAGTGTTTTCTAACCCTGGACATTATTCTGCAAAGTGTTATGACCTTATTTTGTAGATGAAGAGCCAGCAATTTGGACAAGATCTATAACTTGTCTCAAGTAATGGAGCCAGGACTAAAAAGCAATGACACTCATTCCCTCATATGAAGTTTCCTGAAAAACAAAAGACAACTTCTGGGCAATGTTGTAGAACTGTGAGGGGTTCAGGGAGCCCAGGGGAGGGGAAGCAGGTGGCTCAGACCGGGGAGGAGGAGACCTGGGCCAAGTGATGGTTATTGAGTAGTATTAAATGGAGCTGATGTTGGGGGGCATGGAGCAGTAAGGGATCCTGGATCTTCCAAAGGAGGCTAAGGTATCTTGTTTAAAGCCAACTCATTTTCAGATCATCTAGCACTGGTGTCATCCCAACCATCTTCGGATGAGTCTGGGCCCTTTGTACAGATGGTGGCAATGGAGAATGGAGCTCTCACGTTCAGTTGCAGAGCTGAGGGTTGAACCCTGGTCTTCTTGACAGCAGATTCCATGCTTGGAATTACCATGTTACATCAGAAGAGGCTTCCTGTAAAAGGCACAGATATGACTGAATTGAGGCTTAGAATTCCCTTGGCTGTATTTTCAAGCCTTAGACAAAGACACATCACCATAACTGCAGCACAGAAGAATGGAGTCAGACCTGTCATGGAAAGGCTCAGCCTTTCCTCACTTCAGTTTCTTCCTCTGAAAAGTGAGCAAGTGTCTGGGTCTCAAGTTTTGCCCAACTCCAGTGTGCTCAGAATTTCTGCTGAGAGCAATAGAGAAGAGAGAGGACAGAGGAGGTACATGAATGAGTAACCACAACCCAGCCCTGCAGATGAAAGTCATCTTGCCAGGAGAGGACTCAACACAGCATTTCATCTACCACTACTCTGCTATGGGTGCTGAGTGACTTTAGGTCATCTCTGTGTTTGAGGAATCCTTTAAGTTAAAAACTGCTTGAGATCCTGCACCTAGCATTGACCTTAATGTCTGGCACAGAGCAGGTATTTGAAAAATTTAATGAATGCAAGAAAAGGTGAGGGAAGAGAGGGATGCCTTGTATAGGCCTCTTCAGAAATACACTGTGCCTGGCACACTCTTAGCAAGGCCTGCCCAGGATTTGGACATTTGGAGAATATCCCTTTGGGGTCCTGAAATTTGGCTTGGGGACACAGATCCACATGCTACACAGATTGATGACCATTCAAACTCTTTCTATCCCTTTAAGATAGTCTAGGGCCCAGGTGCTCCAGGGGATCCTAACTCAAACTGAACCCCTTTCTTTGGACTGCTGCCTTCCAAGCGGGGCCTGCTTCACTGGGACCCTGTTCTGTGTTGCTCAGCACATGTAGCTTTCTCTCAAGCTGAAGGCACTGAGGGCAAGAAATGACTTATCTCCTTCCTGGGAAATGAGGAAAGGCTGAGGGTTTACATGTCACATGCCAAATCATCAGTGGACAATAGAACCAGTGGATGAAAAACAGTCATCTCAAAGTATCCCTTCACAAGACGGTAACCAAGGGAAAGTTAGTTATTTTACAATAGAGAAACCTGGACAGAACCATTTTACCAGGAGGTCAAAATTACAGTCACCTGGAATGTGACAAATATTAAGCACTTCCTGGTCTCGAGTGACAAGGAAGTCACTGTATCACTTATTCTTGCTAAAAACATGTTACCAGTACCTAATCATCAGGGAATACCTAAAAAATTCAAATTAGAGAATATTCTATAAAATAAATGTCTCATACTCATCTAGAGATGTAACAACAAAGTGAAATTGTTATCCTGGGTTGGACCCTTGATCAGAATTTGTTAGCTCTGGCCTTTCTTTTTTTTAATGAAGGATATTAGTGTAACAGTTGGAAAAATTTAAATATGTTCCTCAGGTCAGATAATGATACTATATGTAGTATTAATTTATCTTGATCACTATATTGTGCTTGTTTTTATGAAATATATGATGAACTGTTTTGAAAAAGAAGGGTATTAAATCTGTGATATTCTTAAATACTTCAGCAGAAAAGTAATGCTATGAGTATTTGTATATGTTTGAGAAAAATGGTGTGATAAAGCAAACAAGTTAAAAATATGAACTTGGGGGAAGATGGCCAAAGGATAGACAGGAATTATTTGTATTATTTATAGCTTTTCTGTAACCTGACTTAACAATAAAATGTTTAAAAGAAGATATGGCCTGTGTGAGCATTCTCGGGGTCAGCCTGGAGGATTAAATCTTAGGCGACATTCTGAGTGATCTCAAAGGAAAAAACCATAAACACAGACATGAGGAGCTTGTGTCACCAGCAGTGCCATGAGGCCACCATGAGTTCTGACTCCAGCCCATTAAAGAAACATTAACTCTGGCTCACAAACAGCTGGGAACACCCATTCCCACCATTCTGTCCAGATGCAGCCTGACAGCTACACACACACACACACACACACACACACACACACACACACACACACACCACTAGACATTTTGTTCTAAAGAGAAAAGGTGCAGATGTGAAAGGACTAGAGACAGGGAGTGGAAGCTATGGTGGGAAGACAGAAAAGGAAGAACCAGGAACCACCCCCACGCTCCCCAGTGATGACCTTTCGGCCACAATTTGGAGGTCCAGCGCAGGGACAGCTCTCAGCTCTGCTTGCAGCAGATACTCTTCTAGGCTGGTCTACTGGGACAAAGTGGAAACTAAGTAGGGGCTGGAAGCCCTGCCCATGGGCTGGCATTCAGCGGGGTGCAGCAGCAGTTGGGAGGTGCTGAGTTTAGAGTGGTGACGGAACTCAGAGTACATATGTCACATAGCTACAGTCAAGCAACTTGAACCTGGGGAAACCACTGATTGTATTTATGAAGTCTTTTCCCACTGGGCTGTGCTGCCCCTCAAGGTGCAGACACCAAGTTGTCCATGGCTTATCCTTGTGGGGCACCTTCTCTCTGTGCCTTTAAATACACTGCTTCTCCGAGTGGTACAGGGCCACTGTTCAGACCTCTGGCCGCCCTGAACTTTGGGAAATCTAACTGCAGCCCAACGGGACCTGCTTCACTGCACAGAGCATTGCTGGAAGTTAGGAACTGTCACTGCTCATGGCCTAGCTGCTGGTGCACAGTGAGCCCCTAGTGTGGCTGTTTGTGAGTTTACAAGGGATTCCTTGATTTTTTTGGATCATAGATTCTTTGACAATCTGATGAAAACAATGAATCTTCTGGTCCAGGTAAGCTTCCAAGTAAGGAGTGAAGAGAGTAGAAAGAACTTGTGAGGGAGAGTTTTCTATGCAGACTGATGGTTTTGGCAAAGATTTGTCATCATGGGGGAGAGAAAGAGAGTTCTCATTTTTAACTAGAGCCTCATTCTGACACCTGCCACTAGACAGGACATGGCCAAAGGCTATGGGGGTCCTTGAGTCTATTTCTGGGCTCAAAGCCCCATTTAAAGCTCTGGTGGGCAATTATGTTGTTGTTGTGCCAGCCAGATCCTCCCCTAGTGTGGCCACTCCTTCCACTAGAGCAGGAGCATGCATAGGGGCTCAGACAGCTGCTTGATATCAGTGTTCCCAAGAACCTTCCATCACTGCTTAACATTTTCCCCCTCCAACACAGTAAATCTCCTTCTATTATTCTCAAGCTTGATGTAGTAAGCTGTGTCATTTTGAGAAGAAATACATAATGGTATATTAGGGGAATCATGGATCTCCTCATTCATGCTTAGAAAAAATTTATTGCAATGTAAGAAAGTCTGAATAGCATGCATTTATTATAATGATTTAACACTTCTAGCACTTGAGTTAAAAATGCCCCTTCATAAATAACTGTCCCTGGAAAACATACCAAATTTACATAGTTTACCATCTCCCAACGTTATATAAATCCAACAAGTTTAAATCGCATGCAGCTGGGAGAATGCAGAAAATGGGGGCTGTGAGGTTCATCCCATCTCACCTGGCAGGGACAAGAGAGCCCGTCTTCCCATCCTCAGCTCCCTCATCTTAGCACTGAACTGGCTGCCTTGGGACTGACAGTGGACAGAGGAAGGGGAAAGTACAAATTAGTGTGGCCCCAAGAAGAATCAGTGAGAATGGGAACCAATTTTGTACCTGCAGAAGAGGTGAAAGACTGTGGTCCTAGGACCAGCAGTGGTCAGGCCATGGACTCCGGTCTGGTGGTGTCTGTGTGGTGTCAGCCAAGACAGTCAGCTCTGGACTTCAGCAGAGAGGAGGTAAGAGGACAGCTCTGGTGCTTGGCCAGCTCCCAAACAGGGCCTGGTCTGGTTAATCAACCATCTCATCTACTTCCTCCCAAATATCAACATTGCTCCTTCTTTCTGGGCCACTATGTGCCCTCTTACCAGCCCCTCCAGCTTCCCTGGACACCCTCCATGTCATGACCACTTTGTCCTTGTGGCTCTTCTCTGGACTAGTTTCCAGGGGTAGGTTAGCAAGCCAGGCACCAAACCTGTAAGGTAGAATTATCACCTTCATTTTTATGGATGAATTTATAAATTATACTGAGGCTCAGAGGGTTTAAGCAACTTACCTAAATTTATACAGCTCACAAGTGGTGAAGCTGGTGTCTTAGACATTTTTCCTCCGAGACACATTGCCCAGCACCCAAAAATTAAAGGAGAAAATGTCTATTTTGCAAAGCTCACGGCGTTTAGAAGGTTCAGTTCATAGTCTGCTTGCTCTGCAGCAGGAAGGACATGGTAGAAAGGTCTAGTAAAACAAAGATGCTCATGTCATGGCGGCCAGGAAGTGGAGAGAGAAGGAAGGAACCAAGGAGATATATTCTTCCCAGCCACACATCATTCCCAAGGAGGCTTCTCCCACAATAAGCATATTCAGCTGTGGACTCATCAGTGAGTCCACTGATGGATATAGTGTCCCCATGATCCAATCGTCTTCCAAAAGCCCCAACTCTGAGCATATGAACATCTTCAGGGGGACATTCTAGATCTAGACTGCAATGGCTGGATTCTCCAAAGTAGATATATGTTGGTTTGGACACTTGAAATCCTAGTAGGGAAGACAGATAATATATACAAAACAACATGAAACTGAGCAAGGCGGGCCACGAGGGGGCTCTGCAGAGTACTACTGACTCTGGAGCAGGTGATGCCTGGGAGATTAGGAAAACTTCCTGGAAGTAGTGACAACTGAGCCTGGGACGATTCACAGGAAAAGATGGATTGGGGAAAATCAGCCAGGCAGGAAAGTCACCAACAGCAGTTGTCAGAAGGGAGCAAAGGAGGCAGGTGAGGTGGAAGAGGTGAGGGTCAAGATGCTCAGCATGCTGGTATGTTTCTCTAAGGCATGTATTCCTTGCCCTGTCAGGATTGAGGAATCCTTTGGGTTTTTAAGTAGAGAAGTTACAAATATTAAATTTGTAAGAAAGAAATGCTAGTCATTGTTGAGATGGGATTGGGGAGGGAACAATGGAGGCTTCTCTGAGTATGGTTCTCACTTTTTTATTGAGAGAGATGCAAAAGGTGCTGGACTTTGGAGCCATAAATCCATTTAATTTCTTTTTTCCCATGCAACTACAGAAGTACCTACATAGCTACAGTAGCTGATGAATAATGACCGAGAGCTTACAATGTGCAAGGGCTCACACTGAGTTCTGAGGAGCTATGGAGGAATAAGAATGATATCTCATCCTGGCCTTCCTCAGGCTTAGTGTCAACAAGAGAAGCAAAGCAAGTCAACAGGCTCTTCCAGCATAGTGTGTGACACAGGATGTACAGGCTGAGAAAGCACATGAGGTGGACTGGAAAAGAGTATCATATGTCTTCAGGGATGAATGGAAGTTCAGAGGGGCCAGAGCACAGAATGCAGGGGGAGTGAGTGTGCAGAGAAGGGGTTGGAGATCCAAAGGCTGCAGTGGGCCAAATCCTGACGTCTTGAGCCCTATAATCAAAAGCCCAGACTCTTAAGCACAGTGAGAAACAAACACATCCCACCAAGGTGGGACATGATAAAATGACCTTGATAGCTTCTCGGAGAATAATATTGGAAGAGTATCAAATGCTTATTAGTCTATGCTCACTGCTTCACAGGAACTAGTTCTCTTAACCCTCATAACAATTCCAGGAGGCAGGTCCTAATTTTTTTCTTTGTAGTCCTGAAGATTGAACCCAGGGCCTTTGCAGTGGGCTATGTACCCAGCCTTTTTTTATATTTTAAATTTTGAGACAGGGTCTCAGGAAGTTGCTAAATTGCCCAAGCTGGCCTTGAACTTGTAGCCCTACTATAAATGCTGGAATTGTAAGAATGTACCACTGCACTTGACTGTACGTTCAGACATGATCCCCAGTTAAAGGTAGAAGAGAGGTAGTGAGAGACAATCACCTGTTCCAGGATGAATCCAGGAGCCCTGACTGGAAGACCAATAAAGTGACTGATGTACTACAGAAGTGAGTAGGTTTGAAAAATAGGGTTTGACTGAAGTTTTCCTAATTTCCCAGATATCACGTACTCCTGCTTCCTCCAACTTTTGGAGGTTGGCTGGAAATCAGAAAGGAGACAGGGAATAATGATCCTCCCATCGTAGTTTGAGTTTGAATTCCACTCCCTACTAGGTGGTGGCTTTTCTAAGTTTTGCTAAGCCTCATGTTTGTTCTTTGGTGCAAAAAAAATCACCCTCAGATTTTAGGTTTGTAATAGATGTATTCCTGATCTCATTTCATAAAGCAATTGAAGTGGCTTACAAGAAAAACCCCATATAATAAAAAAAGAACTAAAACTCTGAAGAAACCTCATCTACTAAGGATTAAAATGGCACACAGTGCCCAGCCCTAGTCTGGTGTGTAGTGTTTCATGAGTTTTCAAGGCTTTACTGGTATCCTATGGCTTCCATTCTGCATGCCCAGTTTTTTATATTCCCTTCTTTTTCACACAGGCTCTAGGTTACATATCAATCCTGGTTCTTTTACTCCAAGTCATCACTCCACAGTGACAGTTTTGTCTTCAGTACACCTCAAATTCTTCTTATCCAAGGCTTTTTCTCCTTTGTTCATTACCAGTGATTCCCAAGTTTCCATCTCCAAGAAGCCTCTTTGTTGACACCTCCATGTACATCAATGGTTTACCAAAGTGCACATGTAGATTCCTCTGACTTTATTTATAACAGATTTATATGTTTTGAATGTAGACAACTGAAGATGATCCTCATATAGTAACTAATTTGATAAGTTCTTCTAACTTGGGCCATTGAGTTTTGGTTCAAAGTGAATTACAGGTGACCTGGAAAGATTTCATCTACAGTCATGCAGGATTTCCCTTAAACTTTCTGAAATAATAAAAATTGTTCCTGGATTTCTAGTAATATCTTTTGGGTCTCCTAAGAGTCTCAGGGCCTTGGTCATAAATCAAAGGACTTCAATGAAGTATACTTCCTCGCCACTCCCAAAACTAGAAAAATGTCCTACAGATAGCCCAGAGTTTTCCAAATTGCAAGTCAAATCTTCTCCTCCTTGTCTACTTCCTCTTTCTTTCATTAAAGCCCAACTTCAGCTCATGAATCTGCTATCCAGAAGCTGTAACAATTGCAGCTTCTGACCAGCTCTTGGAAAATTTCCTGATGGCTCTTGCTTTATTGTTATGAAAATTTTCAGTTCGAAGCTTTATCTTCCATTCAGTGTGTAAGAACAATAATGATAATGATAGTTATCATTACTGGAACACCTACTTGTATCTCTCAGATATTTTACCTAGACCCTTTGCATATATTATCTATTGTATTTTTTCCCCACAGCCATTCTATAAGAGCTATGAACAATCATTTTCATTTTACAGATGAAAAAATTTACTTCAAATGGCTAATATTTTACCTAAAATCACTCAGCTAGGAAGTAGTGCAACTGAGGTTTGTGCTAAGGTCTACTTGGTTGGATAGTTCATATTAACCACTTCCTCACTATGGTCAACAGCATCTAACACAATGGTGGGCTGGGAAGGGGGACACTCACCTGACCAAGACCAGAGGAAGACCTGGACCATCTTTAGGATTTGGAGGGTTACAGATGAAGTAATCAGTTGCATATGATATATAGATTGTTCCTACTGGATTCCGAGTACCAGCTGTTTGGTTTATTCCTATAGCAACCACTCTAGGATCTGACTCCCACTTCCTCTACCTCAGCCTCATTCTTTTGTCTTTTCAGAAGAAGTCTTCCTTAGGGCGATAAAAACTTTTATTTGGAGAAGACAATCACTCTGAAGATGTGCTTCTAGGACTACCTTTGCCTGCCTTCTCATGTTCTCCACATCTGCTAGCAGAAAGGTCTCAATGACAGCACTCAATCCTCCACCATATAACCTATAAACCTATCCAACCTCTACACAACCTAGAGAAATGCAGTATGTTGCCCAGCCTATGATCTGGTGCAATGCAAACATGTTATTTTAGGTTTGCAAGCAGGATGAGTAATGATTCTGCGCTTGCTACCTACATCTCTGAGGCAAAGTCTCCTTGTTGAAATGGCGGCAAGACAGGGTCTTTGACTATCTTCATCAAATCTGTAAGTGTCATCTCCAAAACAGGCTATTCAGGTACTCAAGCCCATATGTATATTTTTCTAGCATCTAAAGCCAAGTAGGCAGGACTGTGCCTTCTGTCTCTAGCCCTGTGTGGAGTATCGAGTGCTGGTAAGTACAGAGGAGAGACTCAGAGGTGTCAGGACGCAATCTTCTATTCCAGCAGGAGGGCTGGTGTCAGTGTGATGTGAAAAAGTTGGAGCCAGGAACACCAAATAGGCCGTGGCACTCTAACACTGTTTCTTTTTTTCTGGTTGACCAGATGCTTTTGTTTTTTTTTAACAAGTATTGAGAAAAATATTATTATTATTATTATTATTATTATTATTATTATTATTTTTTAGGTTTTTTTTTTTTGAGACAGGGTCTTGCTTTGAGCTCAGCCTCAAACTCACATCACAGCAATCCTCCTGCCTCTGCCTCCCAAGTGCTGGGATTACAGGTATGAGTGACCACGCCTGGCTTTGTGGTATGTGGTACTGGTTGCTGCTGGGTGTGAGTCTCCACGCCCAGTCTGGTATGTGGTTACCGGGGATTGAACCTGGGTCCTTGCACTTGCAAGACAGGTGCCGGAACCACTGAGCTAACTCCCTGGCCAGAAAAATAATATTATTATATCCCAGGGCTCTCTTCTTGCTCTTAAGCTATGCTCCATTGAACTGAGGAGGGATATTCAAGGGAGAATTTAGTTTGAAATCACATGGCAAAAATAGCAATAGAGATAATTTATTACCTTAAAATTTCATACATGTGTAAATATTTGCTGACATTAAAAGACACAAACACTAAGCTGAGCATAAAACCAGCCGCTTCCTCCTTCAGCAGACTGCACTCAGCTCTGCTCTTTCAGGCTTCTCTATTTCCCATGGTCTCTGGCCAGCAAATCTTTGGGATGCTTCTTGATGCTGGAAGCAGGAATGAGTGAGAAGTGGCTCTGCAGGAGGAGAAAGTTCCTCCCTCCTCATGACATTTGGGGTGCTCGGAGAAGTCTCCACTCTGAGGATCAGAAGTGGATAAACACAAGTGTGCCTCCTGGGAGAGTGATGTCATCAGGAGTTTCTTTGATCAACTTTGGTTTTTTTGAAATCAGACATTTTGGGCTTTACTTAGGGAGTTTCAATGGACATTCTCTGTTGCATTTTAGCAGCACTGATTGTTTTCTCTCTTACAGGGTGAGTGATGCTATCACATTACCTGTAGCACCTTCAACATATGTCCAGCCTTGCTTTGGGTTAACCATTTAGGAGCCAAGTAAGCAAATCCCAACCAGCTGCTGTTGGGGGCACTTAATTCTTTTGTACTATATCCTTTCTTGGTGGGAGAGTGTGCAATCTGGTTAAGCCTCCAGGCTCTGCAACAACATATACATTCAAAGTAAACTTTATACATATTAAAATGTCAATATATATTATTATTATTATTATTGTTATTTTTTTAGGTTTTTGGAGACAGGGTCTCGCTTTGTGGTTCAGGCTGGCCCTGAGCTCAGCCTCAAACTCACATCACAATCCTCCTGCCTCTGCCTCCCGAGTGCTGGGATTACAGGCATGAGCCACCACGCCCGGCACTGTGGTATGTGGTACTGGTTGCTGCTGGGTGTGGGTCTCCACACCCAGTATTGTTATATGGTTATCGGGGAATCGAACCCGGGTCCTTGCGCTTGCGAGACAGGCGCCGGAACCACTGAGCTAACTCCCCGGCCCCAATATATATTATTTAATTAATAGTAAAGACACTAGATTATGTACAAATTCGCATCTAATCGCCCTCACACCAACATGAACATAATGTGTACAGGGCACAGAAAGGCAGCTGGTTGGGTAGTGTGCCACAAGAACGGTATTTTCTTGA
>PVIR01000564.1:0-168783 GCA_004026965.1 Petromus typicus
CCATGATGCCTTGCTCTGCTTTATGTGAACACTATGGATGCTGCAGGCTCAAGTCTTCCTGAGGAACAAAGCAAAGTCTGAGCTTACAAAGAGCTGCACCATTCTGGCCCAGCTCTGGTTCTGAGGTGAGGAAATGGAAGCCCAGATGGCACAGCCTCCCTCCCCTGCACCAGGCTAGTGCTCTTTCTGCCATTTTCCTAGCTGGTCCAACTGACATCTCTTCTTTCCAGCAGTGACAAGAAGGGGAAGGAGGACCCTCTCGGTGTCTCTGTCCCTCACCAAATCCCAAAGGCCTATCCATCTCTCAACATGAAAACACCCACCCAGGACCAAGCGAGACAATAAACCCAGATAATCGTGTTTTTAATAATCGCCTGGAGTTTGTTTAACATACAATCACAGCCTGCAATAAATCCAAATTAAAAGCCCAACTGGGAGGCCTAAGTTAAGCTGCCTAGTTGGAAATGGAGAGCTGAGGGAGGGAAGAAGGAGGGGCCTGGAGTAGGGGCAGCCTTCCACCGAAGCCAGGGCCCCTCGAGCAGGCCGGGCCCCTTGAGCAGGCCGGGCCGGTGACCAACTCCGGCCCCAGGTCCAACCCTGACACTAGCACAGCTCTTACTTTCTTAACTCAAAGGGACAGTAATCTCAGTGATGCAGGTGGAAACACTATAGAGGCTCCGAAACCTCTGAGCTGTGAAGGAGGCGATATTCAGTCAGTCTCTGCTCAGGGCGTCGTTGGCATGCTGTGCCTGGTTCTGTACCCAGAGGCCCTGCCCCTGAGCAAATGATTAGCAAATGTCTGTTGGATAAACAAATGAATGAATGAATGAATGAATGAATGAATGCTTCTGCATCCATTTATTCATTGAGCAGGATTTCCTTCTTCCTCCCTTTATTTATTGAGAACCGACAGCACGTGAGGATGCAGCCCTGAATGATAAGAAGAGAATGTGATGGAGAAGGGTGGGGAGGGGATGGAGGAAGGCAGGGAGGGGACAGGAGAGGAGAAGAGAAAGAGAGAAGGGACAGAGCTAGGCAGCTGGCGGGCCCAGATCACCCAGAGTTTTGTGCTCATGCTGAAGAGTTGAGACTGTGCGGGGGAGTCGGGGGGGGGGGGGGGGGGGGGGGGGGGGGGGGGGGGGGGGGGGGGGGGCTTGGGACCTGACCATGGAGTGGAAGGGGCAGTCCGGGTGTCCTGAAGTTCCCAGGCTTCTTGGAGGAGTGGGTGAGTGGCAAGGCCATGGGACACAGATAGAGACACCGGGTCTGCTGCCAAAACTTGCCAAGAGGACACATCTGCTCACCACCCCACCTGCCCTGTGGAAGAGGCTACAGGCTACACGGATCCTCAAGCAGCCTTGCAGGCAGCCCACGGGCCTCTTCTGCAGGTGCTGCCATGGATCCCAGAGTCCCAGCTGGACGGGGCTGGGAAAGGCATAGAGACCCAACCCCTCATTCGACAGACATGGAGACTGGGATCCGGGAAGCTTCACACTCACCAGGAGTCAGGGGCAGAGCTGGGAACAGAGACAGGGTGGCCACTGCCCCATCAGGCACCCTGGACAGCATGAGTCCAGGCTCCTGTGTACCATTCTCTTTACCTGTGGAGCCTGTGTCCTGACTGTGGGCTCAGAAAATGCCAGTGCTGTCCCTCCCTGAAGTGCAGGCTTGGAGTCATGCTCTCCTGTGGACAGTGGCCACATGCAGGTGTGAAAGCAAAGCAGACCAGTCATCAGAGACCTGGCTTGAGCCCTGCCTCCCTGCTAGCACCTGCTGTGTGGCATACCCCTCTCTGAGCCTCAGTTTTCTCATCTGTGGAAAGAGAATCCAATGGGCTCGAGGAGTGGGTGACATCAGAATATGGATTAGAATGGTGTTTTGAACCAGAACACACAGGGAAACCTACTGGCTTCTTGCTTGCACCGATACTCCTTAGATATGGGTCTGGCCTGTGCCTGCTCCATCTAAACACCCAGAGGCGAGTGACTGACTGGAAAGGTTTTCTGGTGAGAACTGTACCTCTCCTGTGGCTCTGCCTCTGGGCAAAGCAGGCAGCAGCTAGTACTGGCACACCCAGCAGCTGGTCCTTGCTGCTAGGGACCCCACAGCCTCAGGCTTCACCTATACCTTCTCCTCACCCTGAGTTCCCTGCCGGACTTATGACACCAGGAAGGGGACACACCCAGGCTATCCAATATTCACTCAGTATACTGACAAGCCCTGAGGTCCCTGACCTCAGGAAACTTACAACCTGATTGGCCTCTGATGCATGTGAGTCTCATTGGCAAATGGCCCCTGCTCAGAACGCTCCCACAATATGCATGACACAAGTCCTCTATCTGCCCTGATCTGGGGACCCTCCTGCCATGCTGACATCAGCCTGGCATGTTCCTTTCCAGATGCCTCCCCGGCCCTCTGCAAAGAGGCTGCTCAGGCCACCCCCAGACAAAATGACAATGATCCCTCTCTGCCTCATTGTGTTACCACACATTTTTCCTAAGCACTCACTATGACTTTTCTTTTAGATTACATAAGTTCCAATATATTTTTTACCTATCTTCCTCGACGCAATGTGAGCTTCAGGAACTCAGAGACTTGTTTTGTTCTCTGCTCTCCTTCAGTGTGTAAAACAGTGATTGGTGAAAAAGGAAAACTACTTGTACAATCTGAACAGAATCCAGAGTATGTGAAACTCATCGACAGATTGAATCATATCAGCACTTTTTCCCTTTTTGCCATCAGAGAAACACTAACTGCCTCTCTAATTCTAAAAGGCAGTTTCAAAGACCTCTGACTATAAACAGGTCTGCTGAAAGCAGGGTTCCTTTCCACCTGAGACATTATGAAATTGATGGGGCAGCCCCAGTGGACGACGTCTCACAAGTGAGGAAAAACACAAGATCCTAGAGGGCAGGGACCTGTCCTCCCCGAGGAGGCCTGGTGGGAACTTCTCCACATGGACAGGATGGTGCAGAGCTTTAAGGAGTGAAAGAGAAACTCCATTTTGAAGTTTTCCAAGAAGGGACCAGCACATGCAAAGAAACAGCAGTCTGGAACTTGGGAGTCTGTGTGGGAAGATCCTTACACTGGGGCCACTGCAGCGGAGATCCTGGGGTCACAGTAAAGCTGAGGTGGGCGAAGGCCACTTAGAAGATGGTACGGTGACTCTTTGGAATGCAAGCTCTGCTCTAGGAGCCAGGGGTAGCCGCGGAAGGCTTTTAGACCTGTTCCTTCCAATCTCACACTGACTCCATATCAGACCACACAGAAAGCATCCTGATGGGTTTAGCAAAAGAGGCTAAGTCCTAAATCCGAGCAGCAGAATCCCAGACGGACTTTTTTCTCAATTATCCAGGTCATTTGATACTAGACCTGCTTCCATTTGGCTTCCAAACTTGAGCTGGTGGGGCACAGTGCTTTCTCTGGCATCCCTAGGAGGGCTGGGGGAGGAAGAAGGATGGATCCCTGCCCACTCGGCATGGTTTTCCTGCCTTGGATGAGTTGATTCCCCCTCCTACTCAGGAAAAAACAGACTGGAGACAGCAAAGGCCAGGCTCCCTTCGAACAGACCTGCACTTCAGGGACATCCATTGTCTTCTCTCCTTGTCATATGGATCATATTATTATCCCTGTTTCCAGATGAGAAGACAGAGGCCAACACACCAGTGCCACCAAATGCTTGCCCTACAATATACTGTGTGTAGACTTTATGTCCCCAGACACCCACTATGTCCCTCTGCAGAGTCTTCTCCCCCCAGGGAAACTCCACAGCTGCTTGAGATGCCACCCAGATGAACCCGTGTGGAAGCCTCTGCCCGGCCTCCCTGAGCTGTGCTCCCCTCAAACACTGTATGACATGAGGGCCGCTCCCCTCAGACTCCTCCTCTCCTACGGCAGAAACTGGGCCTAGCACGCACACTGTGGCCACAGGAGATCTTCACAGGACACACCAGTTAAAGGTACGAAGGAGTAAGTGACCAACCACAGATGGACAGGAAGCCACGCTCTACTAGAGAGCAGAGTCCTAGCGAGACACACCATGGGGACAGGGCTCATTTAACAAACAAAGCCCGACATTCAACAGCCCTTCCCTGAAGTACTTGCAGAACAGAAAGCAATCTTTGAGTTTGCGGTTAATTTGCTCTTTTAATGGACCCATCTTGTTATCAGCTGTGAAAATGGGCTTTCTCATTAGCCGCTGGAATCCAGGGAGGCAGCTCTTGTCCAGTTCCTTGGCCCTAACAAGGTGGGCACCACTGTGCCCAGGTGCTGGGTGGAGCAGGGACTCCTCACCCTCTGACACACTCAAGCTTTGTCCCCTGCAGTCACACCCAGGGTCTCCCAAACACTGGACATCGTGAACACAGAGACTTGAACCAAAGTGTGTAAATATATTTTCTGCTAATGTCCACACAGTGCTGGAAAAGACTCAGAGAGTCCGATATTCATAAATAAGAACAGAGCTGAAGACAGCCTTAGAAAGCATTGCATCACGACTGTCTTGTGACAAATGAAAGCCCAGAGAAGAAAATCAGCCCTTCTGAGGCCCCACAGTGCCTCACTTCAAAAGCCAGACCTGAGAACTCAGGTCTTCATGCTTGGTCTCAGGAGCCCCTCAAATGTGAGCAGCGAAGGCCAGTACAGGTGCCTCAGAGTGGGGTCTCCCGAGACCCTCGTACATTTGCCTCTCCACTCCCTGCCTCAGAACACGAACCTACTTATAGCAACACAGAGCAGCCCACAGGAGTTACACCCTCCATATATGCTGGACGCCTTATGGTCCACAACTGCTGTTCCTCATTGATTCCCTGTCTCAAAGGTAGGCACAGCTGGCATTATTTTAATCCCCACTTTCCCGATAAGGAAGCCCAGGTTCAGAGACAGTAAGGGATTTGCCCAAGCTCATAGCTTGGAAAGATAAGACCCAAATGCAAAGCCAGCCCTCCCAAAGCCAAATATCAGTTCTCCCTAGAGTCAACGTGTGGCTGCTAGGGGCAGAAATCAAGGTTCATTCTCCTCAAATTGCACTCGGAGACCCGAGCAGGAAGAGGCACGCACAGATGCCCATCAGCCCCACACATATGGCTGGGCAAATAAACAAGGCTGGAGCAGATCCGCTGCAGGCTGCCTCCCCGACTCGAGGCTCCGCCACTCACTAGCCAAGGCTGGCCCAAATCTGCCAGCACTCCAGGCACTTAATAAGCAAAAACATCAAGTCACTCAATCAATAAGCTCAGCTGTCGACAGCGAGCGAGCGCCGAGCTCTCCTAAGAGCTAATAATGCTTTGAGCTATAAACATGGCCATTAGCTGGGCTCCCACCCTGCCAGGCGGGTTCTGCCACTCTGGGCAGGGGCACTTGCAGCCAGAGGCTATGGCATTTCATGGATGGCTGAACCCACTCTGCCTGCCCAGGCTGGACTGTTGCTTCCACCGCCCTTTGCTGACATTTCCCAGCACTGATGCCCATGACCCATGATGGGCTCTCAGGCTGAGGAGCCCCCACTGGATCCTTCCAGGGCACATGGAGACCCCAAGGATCCCGCCTTCCAAACTCCTAACAGGGAAACTCACAGGGTCTCATATCCATATAGTATGACCCTCGGGGAGCTGCAATGGATGGATTTACACAAACAGAACTTGAGGAGACACTTTCCAGAGAGGAGCTGGACCACACACCTGAGTCTGGCTGTGCACTAGCCATGGGAGCTTGGGCAAGTTACTTCTCCATGCCTCCGCTGCCATGTCTGCAAAACATAAATAGCAATGAGCTCCCAAGATGATGACAAGGCCAGAACATGGCTGCTGTGCCTTGCAGAGTGCACAGCATACGCGACGTGCCCAAGGATGGCTGTGGGACAGCGATTCATGGAGACACTTGTGTGAGCAGAGAAGGCAGAAAAGGTGCGAACCGAGGAGACCGTGTTTTCACACCCTCCCTCCCAGGACTTGACATCCAGCGTGGTCTGTGACACACAGAGGGCCTGCGTGTCTCCCTCTGCCTCCTCTGGTGACCTCTGACCTTCATGCCCCATTCAACCAGGCATGGGGGAGGTGAGGAGTTAGCAGGCACAGGAAGACATGGGAAAGTGGCACAGGAAGACAGTGCTAGCTGCCAGGATGCCTCACCTGCCTGGGTCAAGCTCTGCTGGGATCCCAGATGCCAGGTCACACTCAGCCTCTCTTCTGACTGAATCTTGGCCCCAGCAGGCAGTTGTAACATCTAAGTATTGGCCTTCATTAGCGGTGTTCCAGAACACAGGATCAGGGCACGTATTCTGCTGGCTTCCCAGGGGAAAACAGTGTGTCTTCTTAGCAACTACAGTTATTTGAAAGTGATGTCAAAACAAGCCATATTTTTCCCCTCTCTGGAATCTCAGAACATTTTTGTCTCGCCGATGACTTCACTGCTCTGTCTGCCTATCTATCTGTCCACCTGTCTGTCTCCGTTGCTGTGTCTACATCTATGTCTCTCTTTGTCTTCGGGCTCTCCCCTGAATGTTTCTGTTCCTTTTCCCTCTTTATCTTCCACCTTTCTTTTATGTGGCAGACGTCGCCTATGTGTATGTGAGTGTGTTCAGTCCGACTTCTCCTGTGCTGGCTCTTGTCATTCGGTGCAGAATTCCTAAACACTTGTGGGAAAAGTGCACACAGCATGGGGAGACAGAGAGCCATGTGTTCAGGACCACGGACAGAGTCCCACGTTTCTGCGCAGGAACCTCCTGCAGAAAAACAAGGTAGGCAGCTAGCTAGGGCCTGGGCCTGGACCAGGGACCAGAGAGGGTGCACAGAGGAGGGAAAGCACGAAACCAACTCCAGGCCCAGTGAGAGAGGAGGAGGAGCCAGGGTGAGTGAATAAAGTCGAGAGCAGAGGTTAAAAGAACCATAAAGGTAATGGGCTCCATAGGAAGGACGTAAGAGCAAGTGAAGTCCTGGGGCTAAGGTGAGGGGTCCAGAGTACAAAAGCTGGAGCAGCAAAATGTGAATGTGCCTGAAATTCGAGTGGATGAGGGGAGACAAATGGTGCAACCCAGAAGGGGGCCTGGGGTGACCTCAGGCTTCCCAGTGTCTCCTGAGTCCCAGGGCAAGTGGAGGGCACTGAGCTGAGTCCAGGGAGGTAGGGAGATAAGGGCTCACACCCAGACTCTGGAGTGGAGGGGAGACAGGCAGGAAAGCAGGCCGTTCTACCAGGCTGGCGGGTAAATATTTGTAGAGCTGTTTCCACGTGTGTAAAAACTTAGCGCGTCTGCTAGGCAGTGTTTGTGGAAGGAGGTGGAGCTGGACCAGGGCCAGTCGGAAGCCTGTTTAAGCCTTCTAACTCACGCTCTCTCGGCCCCCACTCCGCTGGCCTTCTGGCTCTCAGAGATGCTCAGGGCACTCAGCCCACTGGCACACATGTTCACACATACTGACACTCTGGATACAGAGACATAATTAGACACACACAGATGTACATATGAACACACTCCCAGACACTCAGCATACACTCATATCCAGACACACACAGATACCACTTTGCGTGCCAACTCCCATCCCTGCACGCACACTGCCACACTGTGTGCCATAGCAGCTTGGCTACTATGTCAGTGAAAAGACATCCACAGTGGTGCACACACTCACTTTCATGGCACAACACCCCCATTTGTATATAGGATTTGTGTTGAAGTACAGAGAAACCAGAAATTACAGAGTAAGCAATGGTACAAGTGGGCCAACGCATACACAGACAACATACAAGTTTTCACATATGGACCAAATATACACTTTAGACAGCATGTCACTTACACATGCTGGTATACACAGAGGCATTTGACGTGTGTGGACTCACACACTGTCAGCGTTTACTTGTCACAGGCTCCAGATGCATCTTGCAGCACTGCACATACCCTGCACAAAGAGCTGTGGCCCCTCACCTCAGACTCTGAGTAGACAGAGAGAAGTGGTGAATTGACTCACTCTGGAGTCAGATGGGCTCAGTGAGAACCCCAGTCATGCAATTCTGACAGCTGACCTTGGAGAAGTTTGTAGAATTCAGTGCAACAAGGCCTCACTCAGAACAACACCAGGCACATAGTAAGCACCTAGTAAACTCTGTAGTTATTACACAACTTACAAGTATTCATTGTTTTTACTCCACAAGCAAAGAAATTAGAGCCTAGAGAGTAGAAATGACTTCTCCACTCTTCCAGGGTCTTAAGATTAATGGTAACAATCCAGATTCAGGAAGACAAACATTACATGTTGTTCCTAAATTGTTGAATCTAAAATAGATGAGGAGAGAGTAGAAGGGAGACTATTATTAGACAAGAGGAAGGGAGTAAGAGAAGAATGTTTCAGGGCAGGTAATAGGAGAGACTGGATACAAGCAAAATATACACATTAAGCACCAACTTCCTTCCCAAAGAAATATGACACTAGAAGGAGGGTGGGGCAAAGAGGGTGACAGTGAGGGGGGGAAATGATCAAAGTATGTTAGGTGCATGCACAGACCTCCCGTGATGAAACCCATTAAGCTTATAACCAATTTACAAAGAGTGAAGGAAGATTAATGGATGACAATGATGATGATGATGATATCTAACAGCAGATATTTCTCACTAATGAATCCAGCACTGTTCTGTTTTCATCATATACTACCTCATTTCACTCCCATGCCAAGCAAATGAGATGGACACTACAATTACATTCACTTTAGAATTGGGGAATCTGAGGCACATCAATATTAAGTCACTTCCCCCAAGTTGCACAGGAGAGAAGGGACAATCAGAAGTGGGGTCTAGAGTCCTGAGGTGTAGCATGGGCACTGCCCTGGTCATCCTGCTTTCCCCCCACACCTCCCCATGAATTCCAGAAAACTGTAGTTACACTGGGGATTTTCCTGGGACTCTCACTAGAGAGACCTTTCTCACTGACTCTGTCCAGACCTCTTATTGGGTCTATATTTGTTTCTAGGAATCCAGGCCAAAGTATGGAGAACCCAAGGACACAGGGGTCACAAGCCCAGGGTTCCATTCCCAGTCTGTAATTGCATAAATCCTATGGTCTTGCCAGTTTCCAGAACTCACTAGCCTCCTCTCTGCCCATCTGTGAAATAAGAATGACTGTTTTCTGCAAAAGAAGATGTTTCTGTGATTGAAATCTTGGTGAATAAGGATGGTCTGTGTGCTACAGGACCATCTCTGGATACTGACAGTGATGTGGGGGAGCTGGGAAGCCTTGGATCTTTGTTCGGCTTGGCTGGTAACATCAACAAGCTCCAGAGTCCTTTTGAAGAAAATTCTCAGAAAAAGACCCTGCTGCCATAGGGTTTCTGCTGCCTGAACAATCCTCTGGGAGGCTGGCATGCCCCATGCTAACTTCCCAACTCTGTCAGAGGAGAAGGGGTAGGGAGGATGCTAGCTACCTGGTGAATGGATGGTCCAAAGAAAAATTTTGAGACATCAGTGTGCTAATTAATGAGGACTGTGGGCATCTATGGAAACCTTGGCACCAATGGGAAGAAAACTGATCCAAAAGGCATAAGGTGAACTGCTCATCCTGACATCTCCCTCTCCTGGATCCCAGGCTGCCTCCGGCTTTGGGGTGACTGGTGTGTAGCCATCAGCTCAGGCTAGAGATGAACAGGGACTGTCCTCTTCCACCCTATCATCCTCAGCCTCCTCAGCACATGCACACATCCACCTAACTCCAACTACCACCCTAAACTGCAGCTCTCAGTTCTCTTTCTGGTCTAGTCATGAGTTCAGGACTCGCATGCCCCTTGCCTCCCAAGCATCTCCATGACCAAGTGCACAGACACCCCAAGTTCACACCAATTCACCTTCTCTCTCAGCACAGCCCAACCTGGTTGTCCTCCACATTCTCAACCGTGGTGTGTGAACACTTGTCATCAATACGGCATCAGAGTCCTCCCCTGGGCAAGCACTGTGCCGACAGGAGACCTTAGGACGGAAGAGAGGAGTGATCTTCACACGTTCTTAGCCTCCAGGGGAAGACAGATAAGGGCCAAGCTCTGTGGGGAGAGGGCAAAGACAGAAGAGGGAGTAGGGCCCACAGGTGAGGAAGGGACCTGCCCAGAAAATGCCCCAGGAAGGTAACCTATGGGAAAGGGTCACCTGGAAGTGGTGGAGAGCAGCATTACAATAAGGTGAAGGTGAAAGACCAAGCAGTGGACGGTACTGTCACCCCACATTCAGGTAACATAGCCGTCTAAGGTTGAAGCTTTGAGTACAAATCTGGAGGGAAGGAGAGTGAGCAACTAGACATGTAAGTAAACAGGAGACAAGGGTTTCAGGGTGACCTGGCTGGACCCCCTCTGCTAACAGGGGTATCACTGGCAGGCTCTTTCACCAGGGATGGAGGGACCACGAGAGTCTTTTCTAGCAGAGCCAGATGCTACCAAGCTGCCAGCCATGCCAGTCCCTTTCCCTTGCCCTGGCACTTCTGCTTTCTTTTAGTTTGTGCCAGCATCAGACTTGAGAGCCTGATTCTTTCTCAAGTTGTTTTGTTGTGTTTTTGTTTGTTTGTTTTTGAGACAGAGTCTCACTTTTGTAGTTCAGGCTGGCCCTGAGCTCAGCCTCAAACTCATAGCAATCCTCCTGCCTCTGCCTCCCGAGTGCTGGGATTATAGGTGTGAGCCACCACGCCCGGCACTGTGGTATGTGGTACTGATTGCTGGTGGGCGTGAGTCTCCATGCCCAGCATTGTTGTATGTGGTTACCAGAGATCAAACCCAAGTTCTTGTATTGTAATGTAGGTGCTAGAACCACTGAGCTAAATCCCCAGCCCCTCTCAGGTTTTTTTTTTTTTTTTTAACTCTTCCATGAACTTTAGTCTTTCTGATCAAGGGTGCAACTAGGTGATGCCAGATGGAACCTACAGAAGTTTGTGGCTGCCCCTTCAGGAAAGGAGGGGAAAGATGAGACTGAGGGGCAGAGGGGGTTTGAGAAGCCTGGCAACCCTCATATCCCATTCTACAGCAAGACCATGAGGCCTGGGAGGAAGAAGCTAGACTTTTTTTCCAAGGGCAATGGGAAGCCAGGGGTGGTTCTGAGAAGGGGAGTCATACAGCAGACCTGTGAGGCAGACAGATGATGGGAAGACACACTGAGTGCTTGACGGCGTAGAGGCCTGCCAGAGCGAGCGGAGAGAGGCAGCCACAGAGACACTAATAGGGCACAGAGCACACTAATAGCAGTCGGTCCCTGAAGAAGAAAGTCTATTTCTAAGACTCACAGAGGGCAGAGATCACCCATCTCCGCCTCTTCCTGGAGATAAGGAGCCAGAGTCCTACTCAAGGTCATTGCTGAGTGTCTGAGCTGAGCTTGGATCCAGTCTCTGCTGCCACATTGTAGAGTCTCCAGGCTGACAGTAGACAAGGAACCCACCCAAAAGGGAAGAAGCCATTTCTAAATCTGCCTTGTGAGTGCAGCTAATGCCTGCAACCCCACTTCCTCCACACCTCATTTTTCTGGATTTTCTGTATCAAGGACAGAGGCAGCCAAGTCAGCAGCCACACTGTCATTGTAGCCAGAGCCCTTCAGAAAACTTCCCAGCAGTCTGCTTTCAGTGGCTTCTCTCTCTCTCTTTCTGGAAACAGGGTGGGGCCTGGAGACCACCACTCAGCAGTAGCCTCCTACTCCTGCTCAGAGAATTATTTTTCCTCTTTTGCCTCTTAAATCTCTTCTCTGACATGTACTCTGTCGCCTCCCTGCTCTGTCTCCAGCTCTGTCTCTATTTTTTTCTGTATCTTCCTGGATCTTAATGAGTCCTTCGTCTGGGTCTTTCCAGGTCTCTCTGGGTCTCTGCCTGGGTCTCCATGCATCTATGTCTGTTTCTTTCTGTCTCCTTCTCCATTTCTGTGTCTCTTTTTGATGGCACCATCAGAGACCAGCAGAGTACAGAGGAACTGCAGAAACGAGGACGTGGCGGGCCCACCAAGTGCAGGCAAGAGCTCGATCCTGGCGATAATCTGTCAGTACTCACACTCTTTAAGGGTGGTACCTCTTAACTCTACTATACACCTCTGAACTCTACTCCTCTCCTGTGAACAGAGGCACCTGAAGCAAGCCTGCCTGCTTGACAAGCCTCTGGTTAATCTCTTACTTGAGAAAAGATATGGAGGTGCTTTGGGATCAATGTGAAGCCTTGTGCAGGAACAGAGGGCGGGACAAGGACTGATGAAAAGGGATCACAGGGACCCTGAAGATGACGCAGATGGCAGCGGTGGTGATAACGGTAATCATGATGTTGCTGGGACACTGGTGAGGAGGAGGAGGAGGAGGAGGATAGTGAGGACTGTGGTGAAGGCATCAGTAACTGTGACAAGTGGTCACAATAATGACCAAGTGGTGATGATGATGATGGTGATGTTGCTGACAATGATGATCATTCCTTGGATCCATTCCTCTGGCACTGAAACATGAAACACTGAGCTGTGGAGGCAGCGGGCCCTCTGCACCCCACACCTTACTCATGCCCTTCCTCAGGCTTCTGTGCTCCTTGCATCACTCCGCACAGCTGCTAACATCCAAAGAAACCTCATGTCTCCATGCCATGGCCTCCCCCATCCAGCACCACCCCACAGTCAACTTCTCAGGATGAGGGGCAAGGTGCCCAGTCCTGCTGGCCACCACACTCAGCTCTCCCTCTGCTCCTGGGACAGGGCCACTGTGACACATAAGAGGGTTATTTGTGGTGAACAAGACTAGTTCTTTGCCTTGATTTCCCTCACATAGGTGTGACCTGTTAATCTCAAACCTATAAGAAGAGATTCCCTCCATGCATAGAGGGCGGTCAGTGGCTCGTAAATTTTGGCAAAACTCTGCCAGCCCTTGGTGGGCTGGAACCAGGAGAGTGAAGCCACAGATGGCAGTGTTCGCTCTATGCCACAGGACCAGTGCTCCTGTCACCAAAGCCCCTTGCTTAGTAGAGGGGGGACACTAGGCATTCAGAAGGGATGAGGGGTAGGAAATCGCACTGTCAGAGAAAGGAACACAGACATATGGATCTCCACCTCCTTATCCCAGTCACACTTTCCATCTGTTGTGCCTCAGTTTCCCTTTGCAGGAGGCATATAGCCTGGCAGATATGGAAGCCTGTTGGGTGTTCTCACTGTGAAATTAGGCAGAGCCCCAAACCCCAAGGTCATTTCAGACTCCCCCCGCCACACCTCCGCCCCTGCTGTGCCTATGACTTTGACTGGCACCTCTCGGGAATCAATCACTCCCACCGAAGCCAGGCTCAGCCCCTGACATTCCAATTAAACACTTCACTCTGACCTTGGTTGCATCATCCCCACTTGGAGTAACGTCATCTATCTTCTCTACACTGACGCAGCGGGCAGGCCATGTAGGGGACCAGCAGCCACCCACCCTCGGAGCTGGCCTTAGCTCCACAGGGACACATTTCAATCACAGGGAGCTGCAGCACACTCGGGAGGCACAGCCGTCAGGCTTCCCCGGGACATGCATCCATCTCTGAGCAGACAGCGGCCCGGTCCCTGCCAAGGGGAGACCGGTGTTTACCCCACTGCCTTCCCATCCATCAGCTGTCACCCGCCAGCCATAGCCTCAAGCACTCAGGTAGCAAATGAAGGGAGCAAAGACAAGGGCAGGAGGTGGTGGCACGTGGTCAGACAAGGGTGACAACTCCTGTCGGGTGAAAGGGACCTTGCCTGGTGGGGGAAGAGGCAGCTCTGAGACCAATGGGAGACAGTGTCACGGGGCATGTCCCAGACTGAGCAAGTCCCTCCCTGGGGACCGCCTGTCTGATGGGGAGACACAGCCCCATCTTGTGGAGCACTGGGGCTGAGTGACACGGACAACGTTCAGCCCCTTCCTGGCCACAGAGACGTCTGAGGGGAGGCATGGCCTCTCTTGTCCCCACACCGTGGGGGGCCTGAGGAAGCTGAGATCCTCCACGCAGTGCTTCCTAGAGAAACCCCAGGAACAAACAAGACCTGAGTTCAAATCTAACTGTGTGCTTGTGTTTCTGGGTGTCCTCAAACTCTGGGCTTTTTTCTGTACCTGGAAGATAGGTTTTGTCTTCAGGAGAAAGACAGGCCAAGGAGAGTACCCTTCAGGCAAGGTGGCCGATTCTTCATCAAGCCCACTCACAGGATGAAGGAGAAAGATGGCCTCCCTGGTCCTCAAGAAAAAAAATGGAATAATAACTAAAATGGCCACTGGGATCAGGGATGGGACTCAACCTGCCACAGCCCTCCTTGGCCCCCCAGAAAATGGTGTAGGGCCCAGATGTCCAGGAAGAGCACTGGGGGTGACCTGGAGCCCGCAGTGTGGCGGTGGAGGGCAGGGCATCTTGCTCAGCCACAATGGATTTTTAAATTGGCCTCTGTTACCCCGGGACCACACTGCCTTGGACGCCCCCACAGCCCAGGAGCTGCTTTGGAGCTGGCGCTGCTTCCCTGGGGTTATTTTTAGTTTGTTTTCCCAGTAATGATTCTTTTGGGTGGATTTCAGGGTTGTAGCTGCACGTTCTCTGAGAGATGGGAGCGGTATCCATACCAAAAAAGAAAAAGAAAAAAAAAGAGGATTGTTATTCATAGTAATTCAACTGGATTTGTAAAGTTATTATTAAGCATTTGTTACCACAAAAGTCACTTTGATGTGGCTTGTCTCGGAGCTGTTTACCCTTCCGGATTTTGCTTCCTGCCTTACACGGGAGGTCCAGAGTGTTTGGGGGCCTACCTAGAATGGAGAAAGACATTGGGATGACTCTTCAGGGAAAGAAAGGAAAGCCTCTGGGGTCTGTGTCTGCGAAGAGAGTAACCAAGCACCTGTGGTTATCAATATCCCCATTTCATGAATGAGGAAGTGGGCACCAAGAGGCGAAGGCAGCTGTCTCCAAGGTCATACAGCAAGGTCATACAGCAAGGAGTTGGGACTTGAACTCAAGCAGTCTGGCTCCAAGACTTGGGTTCAGAAGTACCCACTAGCCAGCCCCTGGTAACCACCAGAGAGACAAGTGGGAGATGAAACAGCTCCTGTGAGAGCCAAGTGAACCTCTCTCCTCTGTTCCGCCATCCCAGGACATGGATTGCTTCCCTTGGCCTAGGGAGGCAGTGAGGCCTCTAAGTGAGGAAACTAGGGCAAGTGACCATCGTGGAGTCACCATCTTGGAGTGTCTCCAGCTGACGGAGTTTCAGTGTGCATAGGAACTCACAGGATTGTCAGAAGCATACGGTGTAACGGGGTGCACTGTGCACAGGAGAGCTGACCATGGGCTTTTGGAGCAGAAGCTTGGATGGAATCCCAGCTCTGCCACCGTCTGGCTGTGTAACTTCAGCCTATTACTCCGCCTCTCTGAACCTCAGCTTCCTCTTCCCCAAACAGAGACAATCTTCACACACCACTTACAGTTACAGTGAAGTTTCAAAGGAGCAATGGACAGAAAGCGTCCGAGACAGTATGGAAAAGAGGCATCCAAACGACTGAGTCCTTTGTCATTCATTCATTCATTATTCATTGATTCATTCATTCCTTGCCACAGTAAGCATTTGGGAGCCTTGACAGCAACTACGGAATTGTGTTCAACACTGTGGAAGATTTAAAGATGAACAAAATACAGTCTTAGTCCTGAAGCATTTTATGAGTGAATAGAAGAAACAAAGCCAGCAGGGGCGAATTCTAACCAGGAGGCAGACAGTGATGAATCCCATCCAGGGCAGAGAACCGGGCTTTGTGGGAAAGACAGACGGGGAGCAGCAGGTCCTCCTGCCAGGCAAAAGGGCACCCGGCAGAGAAGTCGCAGCTCACAGGAGAGAGTGGCTCAAAGGGTGGGATGGGCCGGAAGGCAATGTGTCCTAGAAGCCCAAAAGCAAATCAGGACATGTGGAATACGTCCCATAAGTAGTGAGGATCATTGATGGTTTTATCGCAAATAAAAGGAATCTGTAAATTACATCTGGGAGGTGAGGTGGGAACCTTCGGGGGCCAGGAGGAAGAAATTGGGCCTTGACTCTAGCTCCTTATGTGAAGTTGAGCAAAGTGTCCTTTGTCCTTGCATTACCTGGATGGTGTCTAATGGCTGTCTAGACACACAGTCTGCAGAGAGGGCTTCCTTCAGCAGACCCACCTCCTCCCCATCCTCAACATACCTAACTCTTCCCTCATCTTTCCTAGTGGCCCAGACTGGCCCTGTCTACCCAGTGCAGGAATTCTGGGTAACTCCAACCCCAAGACCCACACAGGGCAAGCAACACAACTCTGTTGGGTCCAGACACTGTCTCAGGGGGCTCTGGGGAACAGGGAGGCCCTGGCCCCTCCTCTTACCCTTGCACCTGGCAGCCAATCAAGCAAGTTATAGTAATATTAACATTACTGCCATTTAGTTACTACTCGGCTGTGGCAGAAATAGTCTCCCCAGCCCACCCCCACCCCGCCTTGGGCAGTGCTTTGTCCTGGAATTAAGGGAGGCTGAGTGGGGGTGGGCAGAAGAGGAGAGTGGCGTCCAGCTTGCATGGCCAGAGTCCAAATCCTCCCTTGGCTGGGAGCCCAGGGTGGTCCCAGCTTACTGTGCATGTGTATCAGAGGGAGGAGGGGCAAGAAGAGGGCTCAAGTCAGTAGATATGAGCAGAGGGCAGGAAGAACCAGGAGGGTGCTGCAGTGTGCGCACGCACGCATGTGTGTGTGTGTATATATATGTGTTTCACGCACATGCGCTCCATTTTCATGCACTGCCAAGACCCTTTCTAAGCTCCTGGTGTTTTGGGGCCTTACACTTGCAGCTCTGCACGAGTAGGTGCAGTAACCCCAGCGTGCGCAGAGAGGCACAGACCTACCTCTGTGTGGGGACCTCCGCTCAGGGGACAGAGGCCTGCTGGGCCTCTCTAGCCTCTGTCTCTGGCTCCACCCCAGCTCCTGGCAGCCCAGCCATGCTGAGACACTGACTCCTCTTACGGAAAGCAGCTCTGCCTCCTCTCCACTCCCTTCTGGTCACCTCCCAGGCCTACTCCAACATGTCCTTCCTTCAGTGCGCCCAGGTCACATCCTCCAGAAGCCTTCTCTGTCCTGCCATGCCCATGACCTACGCCAACCAGAAGCCTCTACCATCACATTTTCCTCCACACAGCACTCGTGGCTCCCCTGCAATGCAGCCCCATGGCACTGCCCTCCTGCCTCTCTCTCCTGAGTGCCCTGTGGGGATGCAGGCAGGGGATGAATTGTGCAGTGAGGACAAGGTGCTCAGGATGCAGATGTGCCCAGGACTCACAGACCAGGTGCTTAAAGCAGGGCCTCAGAGTGAGCGACAGGGTGCGGGTGTCACGTGGCTCTCACTCCAGTGCTCCAACTGAAAGCGGTTGGGCCAAGGTGATTACAAAGAGCAGCCCTTTTCATTCTCAAAATAAAACCCAGTTCCAGATGGCTAATTACAGTCACTATTATAAGCTCATTGTGTTCCCCTAACACTGATATGTGGAAGTCCCAACACTCAGTAAGTCAGAATGTCCAGCACCTTTGAAATAACATCTCTAAAGAGGTCAGTGTGTTGCAGTGGACCCTTAATGGACTTTAATCCATTACAACCAGTGTCCTTATGAAAAGATGAGACACTGGGGAACTCATGAGCACATGGCAGGAGGGCGACCACCAACCAGCTAAGGAAGAGGCCGCGGGGATGCTGGCACTGCTGGCACCTTGCTTGTGGCTTACAGCCATCGGGACTGTGGGAGGCAAACTCTCTTTGCTTAAATCACCCATCAGAGGTGGGTTGTTAGGGCAGGCTGAGCAGACTGGTCCAGTCACTTCACCTTCCAGGAACTAGAGCCAGGCCTCTCCCTGGGAAATCCACACGCTGGCCTTTCCTTCAACTGATACTCTCCTTACCTGTGGCTCAGGCAGGGTCTGGGATCTGAGTAGGGAGCTCCACCTGCAGAGGGGGCCACGGAGATCCAGCTGCAGGTGGAGCATAACCACACCTAACTGGACATAGATTTCATCATACAGAGGTTTGCATCTGGGTGCTAGAAGGAGAGGTGAGAGGCTGAGCCCCTCAAGACAGCTGCAGGGGAGAAGACCACCCTGTGGTCACTAGCTCTCTGCTCCTGGGAACCTGTGCTAGCCTCCCGCGCTGTACCTCCTTCCCCAAGTTGATGGCCTGTGTATGTCGAGTCCAGAAGCATGTCCAGCAAGAGATGGTAGTGTTGTTCTCTATGCAATCTCGAGCCTTGAGATATCATGTAGAAGTGGTTACATGGGGGACAAAACTGAGTTTTGGACTCATATGCATGTTATTCTGTGTTACAGAGCTGCTAATTTCTAGCTGACTCTAGGCAAGAAACTTACCTTCTCTGAGTCTGTTTTCTCATCCAGAAACAGCCATGATTGTAGTACCTACTCACAGGCTCATAGTGAGGACCTGAATCATGTATGCAAAATGCCCAGCACATTCCCTGGCACATAAAAACACTCATTAGCATTAGCTATTAGTGTTACTAGCTTTTCAATCTGGCTCTTTGGAAGCTCTTGAGCTTTGGCCATCTGGGTCTTGTCTGTCTCATTCAACCTGTGTGTTCTAGTACCTCACACTATACTTCACACATAATTAGAGCTCAATAAAAATTCAAAGTATTTAATAAAATGACTGAACTAACAGGCCTCAGATTTTTTTGTGGCTCTCAAGTGGGAAAGCCAGCTTAGGATATGTGGATCCCTCCAGGATTTCCCGGAAACACTAGGAACTGAGGTGATCCCAGGAATGTCCTCTTCAGGATGCCCTAAAAGGCCCCATCCTGTCTTCTGCTGCTGAGAGGCATCCCCCAAACCAAGACACATTGGACAGATGTCACCTGGGCTTGTTAGAGAGAAGGGGGTGCTTGCTTTCATATGTGTCCTTGGTGTGCACCCACGTGTCACTGGGGCTTGACAGAGCACCCACTCACTGCCCTTCTGCTTGGCAAACGGCTGCAGGTGCCCCAGGCATCACCTCGGAGCTGGAAACTGAGTGCCATTGCCAGCCCCTTATCCAGAAACTCACACGGCCCCACCTGGAAAGGAGATAACACCACCTTGAGTTGGTAATGTGCTCCTGGCACAGAGGCGGGCACACAGCCAGCTCTTCTCTCCAGCCATGGCTCCACCTGGCCCTGCTCCACTGTCCTCCCCTGTGCAGGGTGTGATGGCACTGCTAGAGGGGAATCTGTGCCTAGGAGGACTCAGGGGTGAGGTCAAGGGCGACCCACTGGTTTGCAGGAAAGGTAGAGAGAATGGATGATCCCTTTCTGAGTAAATGACTCGTGGGAGCGGAACACTGAGCAGTCGGTTGTGTCTTCCTTCTGCCGACTACATTCTCCCCAAGTCCTAGGACACGCTCAGCCAAGAGTCACAGGTCACAGCACCAGCATCAGCGTTGGGCTGTTCAAACATTTTCTCCCCAGGTGGACTGTCCACAGCCTTCTGCTTCTCTGCACCAGGGAGATGGAAAACCTAGCACCCAGAGGATCAGAGGCTGCCAGCAAGGTGAGCTGATGCTGAAGACCCTCAGGCACCCAAGCAGCTTTGAAGAACTAAGAAGATGAGCAGCGTCTTTGGACCTCTCATTTGGGGAACCGTTGGCTCCCTTCCTCTGCCCAACGTCGGGTTTTGTATCTCTCCACTGAGGCAGGGGGCAGAGACAGGAGGACCACCTCCAATTCCTCCCCCTTCCAGAATCCTCCCAGCCTTAGGACCTTGCTCCTTTCCCCTCCCACACACAGCCCGATTGCGGGCTTGCTTCTCAGTGGGATGGTTAATAAGCCCTTGGGTGACATTAATTGCCACCAGGCATTACGGACCTAATGAGTACCATCCTCTTCGACTACTCCAACACCTCCAGTCTCCAGGACCTGCAAGAGCCCCGCCAGCCCTCACTGGACTTCCAGTTCCAGGCAGATGTGAGGTGGGGGAGGGACAAAAGCAGCTCCCCCGAGGGCCTGTGCCAAGCTGAGGCAGGGACACAGCCAGCAGACCGGGCAGAGGGAGGATTTCAAAAGCGATCCAAGTCCATTTTCCGTAAACAAAATACTACTTTTCTGAATGAAAGGAAAACTGACAGAGTGAGGAGGACTCGGAGAGAGTCAGGCCTGAGGGCTGAGCACAGGTCCAGGATGCGTGGAGAGGGGAACCTCAGGGCTCGGGTCCTCTCCCACAGTGGGTTATGTCCAAGTGCAGAGCTGGGTGGAAACCAGGCCTTTGGGGGCCAGAGCTATAAAATCACTGCCGCGGATCCGAACACTGATAGAGGATTGATTTGTTGGGTCTGAGCTGGGTCGCCTTCTAAGGAAAGAGGCCTGATGGGGAGAAGAACTGACACTCCGCTGTCCCCTCTCTCGTCACTCATCAGCGGGTGTCTGCGTGAACGAGCAAGCGGGGCCTTTCACCCCCACCCCAAGCAAAACCTTGCAAAACAACCTGTAGGCGGCCAGCGGGTCCTCCCCGCCCCTCCGGGCGGGCAGGGCTGGCCCAAGCTGCGCCTCCGCTCCTCTCTCCGAGCGCCGCAGAGCCAGGAGCTCCTCACGCCGCGGACCGGGGAGGAGCTGGGCTGGGCTCACTCTCACCCTGCGTCCCGGGAAGGCCCCAGCACACTCTGGGGATGGGGTGGAGTGGGCTGGGGTGCCCCCTACCCGCGCCTTTGGCGGAGCGGCCGCAGAACACCTCCAGCTGGCGGGGAGCTTGCATCCTCGGAAAAGGGACAACAGCGATTGCAGCGGCGTCTCCTCTGGAGAAACGCGGCGGCCTCAAGCCCTGCTCGATCCCGGCACTAGCATTCATTGGGAAGGAAAAATAAAATGTGAAGCCGAGGAGAACGGCACTGTGCGGTCGGCCCCGGGCCGAGTCTCATTAAGGGGCCGCGCGCGCCCCCAGGCTGGGAATGCGGAATGGACACGTGGACAGACTGGGGGGGCGGGGCGGGGCGGGGGCGGGGGAGTCTCCGTGGCTCGCGAGCGGTGGGCTGCGCGCTCTGGGGCCACGTGACCACGGGGACTCGGGGCGGGGAGGGGAGGGGAGAGGAGGGCGGGGAGGGGAGGAGAGCCAGCGCGCCAAGCTCGGCGCCCGCTCCTGCCCGGGTGGGCGCTGCATCCCGGACCCGAGAGGAGGGCGGCGGACGCGAGTGTGCGTCTCTCTCGAGTCATTTACGGTGGAGCGGCCGGCGCGAGCGCCAAGGAGGCGGCGACGGCGGCGGCGACTGCTTCGTGCAACTGTGCGCCCCCCACCCCGCGCGCCTCCTCTTCCTTTTTCTTCTTGATTCCTCTGCCCCCACTCACGTCCATGGGGAGCCGGCCCCCCTGCCGGCGTCTCCTCTCCACTCGGCCCCGTAGGCGCCAGCCGCCGCCTTCCTGGGCCCGGGCCGCGCAGGTGCTGGGTGCCCCGGCCGCAGGCTCGGCGCCCTCCTCTCGCCACCTGCAGCCTGGACCGGCCGTGCGATCCGCTCCCCCAAACTGAGTCGGAGAGCGTGAGAGCCGATGCCGGCCGCACCCACCGACACGGCGGGGGAGCCGGCGTCGGGGGCAGGGCGGGGGCGCGGGGAGGAGGGAGCGTCGGAGAAGCTGAACCCCTGAAAAGTTCAAGGTTTGTGCAGGTCCCCCCGGGGAGCCGAGAAGCGAGGCGGATCGGCGCACCCCTCTGCTGAGGCCGCGAGACCTCCAAGGAGAAGGGGTGGCCCGGAGCTGTCTCGGGCCGGGCCCCTCTCCGTCCTGCGGCGCTGATGGCTTGGAGACTGAAATCCACTCTCGGAGCTGGAAGGGCCCGGGGTCGGGCGTGTTAGCTGTTTTTCCCGCTCCCGCGTTTCTCCAGGCTCGGTCTGCATGGGGCAGCCGGTCCCGGGCTGGCCACCCTCGCGCCGGCTGCGGGGCTGCCGCGGGGCCGGGCGGCGCGGAGCCGGCCTGTGCTGAGCGCGGGCCTGGAGAGGAGAACGCGCTGGAGTCCGAGGGCGAGCTGTGCGAGGGGACCGACGTCTGGACGCCCACCTCGAGCCTTCTTACGGGGCATCGCCTGGGCTGGTGGCGACCCGCTTCCCCCCTCTCGGCACTGCACAGAAACTTTTCCTTCTCCGGATGGATTAAAGTTGCCTGGAATTTTTCTTTCTTTGCGAAAGAAATCATTCCTTCGCCTGGGATTTTTATGTCGGGGCTGCTGCAGGGCTCTTGGAGGAGGAAAGCGGCGCTCTCCATGTGGGGTTACCGCCGAAGCCGCGCAAATTGGGGCCTGCCTTGGAAGCCTGCACCCCTGAGCGCGTTCTGCACCCCTGGCCGCGGAGCTGGACAATCCCGCACTTAGCTCTGGGCCGCCCCTGGGACGCCGGCGGCCACTGGGCCCCGGGCCGCACGTGCGGCTCCCCCCTCGCCTCGCAGATCCTGCAGGGGGCACCAGCCCAGGGAGGTGGAGGCTCCTCCCGCCCGGAGCTGCGCCCCCACCGGCTCCGAGGGTGTAGCCCGCGGCGCCCGGGACGCCCCCTCCCTGCAAAGTGTCCCCAAATTGCGCTCCGCCGAAGCCTCGGCCAAGACAGCTGGGCGCCGCGGCCACGCCGAGCTGGATGTAACCAAGCCTAGTCCGGAGCCAAGTCGTCGTGGATTGCTGCCCCTCGGACCCCTCTTGCCCCACCTCGCCATGGCCCCGGAGATGTCGGGCCGCGGTGGCGCCGCCCTGCTCTGCCTCTCGGCGCTGCTCGCCCACGGTAAGTGTAGCGGCGCAGACTCCGGGGTGAAGATGCGGCGGGCGCCCCTGGAGGGGGCACGGGGAGGACCGCAGCAAGGAGAACCCCGATCCCCACCCCTCTGGACTCTGCCTCAGACTCCCAGGTCGCCCTGCAGCTCCAGTTCCCCGGGCCCGGAGCCCTGCACCGGGCTCTGAGGCTGGAGCCCGCCGTGGGGAACGAGCAGGGCCCCAGAGCAGGGTGGGGGGAGGAGGTCGCTCCGGTCCTCTCCGGTTGGAAAGAAGGGTCCAAACCCCAGAATGTGGGGGCGTGTCCACCCTCGGAAATCTAGAGTGATCTGCTGGATCGAGTCCGGGACTCCCCACCCCCGGTGTCACTTGCAGCCGGCCGCCGGGCGGGGGGCTGTTGCGATCGCGTCTTTCCCGGCCCTGGCGCGCGAGCCAGTGCGGGGCCGCAGCGCCCGCTCCCCGGCTTCCTTCGGCGATGCTCGGGAAGGGAAGTGGAATGACAGTGGCCGGGAGCCGCGGCCGCCCGCCCGCCGCCCGCCGCCCGCCGCCCGCGGTCCTGTGAGCTGCATCTAAATGGCCGGCCGAGCGGGCCGAGGGCGGGGGTCTGGGCAGCGGGCGCGGGCCGGGCCTGGGCGGCGGGCGGGCGGCGCGGAGGGAGCGGGCTCCGCGCTCTCGCGCTCTGCAATCTGTTGCGTCTGCTCCCCAGGCTCGCCCGGGGCTCCGCGGTAAAAGGGTGGGAAGGGAGGGGCGCCGGTTGGCGCGCGTTGGCGGTGGGACCGAGGGGTAGGGTTGGGGGACAGAAGGTCTCGGAGCAGCACCCCTCCCCAGTGGGGACTCAGGCCAGATGCGAGGAGGCTGCGGCGGGCCTTCTGCTAGCTGGAGACGCTCCAGGAAGCGAGGGGCGCTGACCGAGGCGGGGGAGCTGCTGGGAAGAGGAGGAAGAAGCGCAGCGCTCTGTCCCCTCCCCGCGTGTGAGCAGCAGACCTGGGACACATTTCTCCAACCAGTGTGGGGTGAAGGGACGTTCTGGGCTGAGGGCTGAGCGGCAGGCGGGATGGGGAGGACCTCCGTGGAGGAGGAGGCAGCGAGCCCTTTCGCGGTGGTATAGGTGGAGGACCCTCGGTGCGTGGTCCCAGATACGCCGATCCCTGGGAGCCTGCCCAGTCGTGCCAGGAGCCTGGGAGGTCTCTAACCAGGGCCTAACTCGCCCGCCCAGAGAGCTTTCTCAAGGTTGAAAGAATAAGGCAGAAAATGGACCATAGAATAGTATGGACTTGGGGCTGGGAGGGAGGTGGAAGCTAGCCGACCCCCTCCCCAAGGGTGAGTTGATCTCTGCTGGAGGCTGGGGTGACCCCAGGGGAGCTGTTGTGCTCAGTTCACCAGAGACTGCTAGCCTCAGGTTTTTCCGGGAGCAATGGGCAGGAGAGAGCCCCAGTAGGGGGCAGGGTGGGGGGCTGCCAGTGCAGCAGGAGGCACAGATCTCCAGCAGGGTTCGAGGCTTAGAAGGAGGAGCCTGTGGGTGGGCTGCAGGTCTGCACAGGAGCTGCATGGCTCGCCTATGTCTCGGCCTGGGGGCGAGGAGAAAAGTGTTGAGCAGGAAGAAGCCAGAGATCCCATGCCTGGGTGTAGCAATACGGTTCTTACCTCTCTGGCATTTTGCTGTCCAAGTTCCTGACCCCCAAATCCAGCCATGGCCGTTGGGCTGCCCAAACACTGTCACTAGGTCTCCAGCGCCCAGATGATCCCTCAGCCTAACATTGAAGGTTCTTCTCCCTCGACCCCTTCAGAGCCCTGTCTGCTTCCTGAGTCCCAGTTCCAGGGCCATTGTGTCCTGCCTGCAGTCCCTGTGGGTGTGCTCTGCCTCTGTTTTCCTAAGGAGGCAATACTTCCGGTGCCAAGCAGTCCTGGGGCAGTAGGGCAGAGCCATAGGCTCACACATCTGTCCCCATGGCCAGTGCCAGCATGTGTGGACCTCGGTACCCACTGCAGGAAGGTCCTCAAGGAAGTGAGGTGGACCTCACTGAACAGGCAGGCCTTTGCCCTCCAGACTCTCAGGCACCCTTTCCAAGCTCCAGAGACCCTAAGTCTTTTTAGCCTATACAGCAGTCTCCCCTTCCTTAGGGAAAGATACCAGCAGATGCTTCAAACTTGGGGACTCTCTTAATGGGTGAGATCAGAAAAACAGAAATCGACCCCCCCAAAGAAAAAACACAAAACAAAACTCTTCTCCCTGGACCATCAACTTCCAAGGCTTCCTGCCACTCCTTCCCTCTATCAGGCAAAGGTACATGGCCTTCATCTCAAGTCAAGCCAACTCTGGTTGAGTATCCTGGGCTACTCCACGATGTGAGGGGATGTGAGGGGTAGGGAGCCGCTGCAGTTCCCAAGCTATGCAGACTGCTGAGACCATAGATTCTGACTATAGGCAGAGACTGGAGACCAAGCAGCCTGGGTTTCTGGCTGACTCTGGCACCATTGGGCAGGGTGACCTTGGGCTGCCAGCCTCATAACCCATAGCTTCCAGGCAGTATGGTTTCTGGCCCACACCTCCTCCCTTGCTGCCAGGACTGCTGGGCAGAGACCACGTGTGATTAGAGCCCCTCTCCCTTTCCAGGCCCACTTGTACTGTGGCCCTGCAGTGTGGTGTGTCCATTCCTAGCCTCCAGGCTCTGACTTGAGAACATATACAGTGGCCAGTTTCTCATATCTGTCTTGGGGAGACACTCCTCCACTTCTACTTTGAATAAGTGTTGAAAGGAGCAGGGCTGCAGGAGAGCTCATCGGTTTGGCTCCCTTACTCAGTAGCGTGCTGGCTCCCTACTGTTGGCGGGATTAGGGACACAGTCTTTGGCATCTAGGTCCTTTGCAATTTTGTGCCGGTCAGTGCCTTCACATCCATGTACAGCCCTCTGTACACCTTTTGCCTGCCTTGTGAGTCACCCCACTTTGCATTGTCCTGCCTTATTGCCTAAGCGCCTGCTGGCCCCTCCACCTGGCACATACCTACCTCTGGAGACCCTTGCCCAGCCTTTGCAGCCGTCTCAAACCTTACCACTCCGTGGAGTTTTCCCAGATTTTGTGGCTCTCTCGTGGGCCTCCTGCCCCCACATAACGACTTGAACACTCCCAGGTGCTACCTTGGTACATCATGCTACCTTTCAGGCCCAGCTTGGGCTGGCATGCTCACAGGTGCAGGGTGTGGGCAGGCAAATTTGCCTGTGCCACCCTCCAGATCTGCTCATACTTGCTTTTAGGGCAAAAGCCATGTCTGCTGTGTCTTTGCTTCATTTTCCCATGCTCAGGAGGACTGGATGGGGTGACAGGAAGAGCCCGGGATGTAGGACAGAGAGCGATGGAAAGAGAGCAAGAGGGAGGGGCAGGCCGAGCCATGCTCTCTGAGTGGTTTCTGCAAGACACACAGTCTCAGCTAACCTATTAAGGTCTGGTCTCCCCGGATATGAATGTAGTGCCCCACGAGGCCCTGAGTGCACGATCTCTAGCCTGTCCCCTAGAAGTTCCCCTTCATATTGTGTCCATTCTACCTACCCTGCTGCTGACTCCTTTGGAAGTAAATCCAGGGGCACAAGATGTGCACCAGGCCTTGGAGCCTTCGCTGCCAAGATTGTGCCCATCTTCCTTCTGTCTGGCCACATGCAGCCATACGCCACCACACAACTTTGTTAATGTTTAAGACCAGTAGGTGGGGATGTGTTATAAACTTGGTGGCAGAAAATGAGCTTTATTGGAATCCATTCTGAGGCTGGGTGCTGGGCAGCGTCTGGGTCCTGTTGGGTTTGAATGCAGTGCTGCCACAGAGACAGACCCCAAAAGGCTGCCAGGCCTGGCCTTTTTCCTTAGAGGGCTGCACTTTGTCACCCTGTGTCACAACACTACTCTGATCACAGAACCACCCACTGCAAGCTCTGTGTGGATGAAGGCAGACTGAGGAAAGGACCAGCCAAGGTCACTCCACAAGTTAGTTCTGGAATCAGGACTAGCCCCAGAGTCCTGCTCGTGCCAGGGGCCACTTGGCAGGTTCCTTCTCCCCAGCACCCCTGTCTGTCTGCAGCCTCCTGCACAGATCCTAGCTTCGGGTTAGACCCTGATCCTAGCAGTCTAGATAATCACCCAGTGGTAGCCTTGTTAATCCACTACAAAGAAAACATGGACTAGAGCTCCAGGTCTCATCTCCAGCTTCCTGTCTGGAGCTCCAAGCCCACTTGCAGGAGAGGCACAGCCCCTGATTTGTGACATCCAACGGTTAGAAATCACAGTCCTCAGAAGGCAAGACGTCTGGGATCAGACCCTGACTGTCATCCCTTTCCTGCGTAGCCACAGGAATTTCTCCTCCCTGGGTCTTGCTTTCCTCCTCTGCCAGAGCAAAGGGGATGGGGCTGTCTTTCTGTGACAGGGTGACAGTGACGGTGATGGCGGAGCCCCTTCCTACCTTCACATCCTCTGCCACACCTCAGTAGGCACTAACAAGTGGATCTCCTCTCCTCCCCCTCCCTTCCCCAGGGTCTTCCTCACCCCTTTCCTGCCAGTGCTCGCACAGAATTTTAATAAGAAATTAATGAACCAGTGTGTGCATGTATTTTTTTTAGGAAAATAAATGTCTTTTCCTATTTTCCTTCTCTGTCTTTTTAAATGCAAAGAAAAGTGGGCCTCTTTATTATCAATTCAGCTGGCTCTGCCATCTCTGGCGGTTCGTGGGGCACCTGTGCTTGTCTGGCCGCACACCAGCCCCTGGAGGACAGATGAGCTGTCTGAAGGAGGCCAGCGTAGTGACAAGGACAAGTCCGGGAGAGCTGTCCCGGCACCCCGAGGCTAAGACTATAGAAATCGTTACCTCTTTTCCACTGTCTCACTGGCCCTTTCCAGCTCCCTCTGGCTCCCTGCCGCCCTGCGCTCCACACACCTTCACCCCAGGCCCTGCTGGCTGGCACACAACCCAGCAGGACGAAGTGGAAAATGGAGCAATTACCTAGATAATTCAGTGCTGGTCGCACAAATGAATGAATGCAAAAAAATGAATAATTCAGTGCAAAAAAGGGATAGGAAGGATAATTGAAGAAAATCTCCCTTTGCCTACATTATCAAGATAGTTATTTTGCCTTTGGAAAGTTCTCCTTTTTATCAAGCTTGTGTCCTTCATGCTACATTCTCATCTGCACCTTTCTTAGCCTGTGAAGATGGACATCTGGTTACTCCTCACTTGAGTGGCTTCATGTATTCCGTTCAGACTGGGCCAGAAGGCATGATATATGCCCTGGTGGTGGACTTTTTTGGCTTGACTCTGTTTCCCTGGACCCATTTCTCATGATCCTGCTTAGGGCTGAAAGAATGATGCAACCAGGGTCATTGGGACGAGTGGCTGCCTCTGAAAATGACCTAGATTCTCAGAGGTATTGCTTAAGAACCTCACCCCAAAGAACACTATCCACGCAGGCCAGGACCCTGGGCTAGAGAGAGGATGAGTGTCTGGAACACCCCTGCCCTTGAACTTAAGCCCTCTCCAGGCACACCTCCCCGGAGATGTCCTGTGAACCATCTCTCTGCGTGGCAGCCTCTACTTTCCTGCTTCCTGCCTTCAGCAGCACCCAGCATGACTGAGTCGTGTCTTCAGAGAGGCTCCGCTTGGGTCCTCTTGCGTGGGCCAGTCTGACTATGACAGAGATCATCGCCTTAATGTAGGACCCACCTGGAAGCCCTTCTGCCCCCAGGGCTGTTCGGCCTGGCTCCAACCCAGAAGCAGGTGTGCTTTGAGCAGCTTGGCTCCACGAAGCAGCAGGCTTGTGGCTGTGGAAAGAAAGATGTCGGGCAGAGCTAGGGGTGCAGGTGCTCTGTGCACAGCCACATAGTCACGGTCACACACTGCCATGCTCTGCCACACTCCAGAGCGCTAACAGTGCTTTGCGGTGAGACCCATGGTTCCATCTGGTTCTCATGGTGGTGGCTTCACGAAGACAACACTGTGAGCCTACGTCACAGAGAGCAAAGCCAAGGCCCAGCGGAGTGATGGCCCCGCTGGTTCCTGAGGTCAGGTGTTCTGGCTATGCACACAGAGGGCTCAAACCTCTCTGTCCTCATGAACAAGGACTGAGTGGAGACGCAGACACGGAGGGGCCCACGCACCTGAGCCGGGCCCACCCTGGCTCAGGGACTCTCCCCTCTCACCTTGAACCCCTGTCCTTTACTCTCCTGGCTTTTTGCAGGCTGTTTCCCACATCAGAACCTTCCTGCGTGCTCCCTCTGCACAGAACTCTTTCCCACATCATCCACAGAGCAGGCTTCAAGCCAGAGCATGTCCACCACCGCTTCCATCCTCCGATAAAGGAGGACCTGCTAACCCTGCAACTCATTCAGACCTGCCATGCTGTTGATTCCCTATTGGCTGTGCACTAAAAAGGGACCAGGATGGTGTGTGACCACGTCCCTGCCGCTGCACTCCCAGACCTGTCTGCCGTAATTTGATGACTGGTCAGATGAATCCGTGCATGAACCCTTGCGCAGACACCTATTCACTTGTCAAGTATTCGGCAGGTGCTCACTGTGCGGCATTCGGTCACAGTCAGTGGATGGAACAGAACATGCCTGCACTCATGGAGTCTGTTTTGGCAGGGGACAGTTAATGATATATTTATTAAGTAAACTATATGTTAGAAAGCAAAAAGGAAGGAAGCCAAGGGGAAGTAGGAATTCTAAGGGGAAGGGTGTGTTGGGCAGGGATTGCACCATTAAAAGGAGGGGTCATTTGACAAAATGTCCATCAAGCACAGACCGGAGAAGGTGAGAAACCACCCAAGCAAGTAGCCCCATATCTGCACTTGGGAGCAATTGCCTCTGGGCAGGTAGAGCACGTGCGCAGCCATAATCCAGGGGCACAGGCTTGTCCACACAAGGGGCAGAAAGGAGGCCAAAGGGCCAGGCACACCTCGAGGAGGTGCATGGTGCCGTGAGCTGGGGAGATCATGGACATTAGGCTGAGCAAGCTAGGAGCCAACTCAGTGGAGGCTGGACACCAGCTGCCCTCTCTGCAGGGTATCTGGGATACTAAGAAACTTTCCATTTCTTTCTCTTTTTCTAATGTTTTAAACTAATTTTGTATATAGCCTAAGGGGCAGTGGGACCACATGCATGTGTCTGGCCTGATTTTACACCACCCTGATGGGGGCAGTCAGGTCTGGGGCCACGGGCTCCCCACAGCAACTCTATGCTTACCTGCTGCTTTGCCCTCTCTACCTGTCCCTGTTTTATGCCTGCAAGTGTCTTATTTGGTGGCTACCACCAGCCACTCCCCCACTGCATGACCACCACAGGCTACATCTCTGGGCAAGGAAGTGACCTGCCAAGAGGTGACCCATGCCCTACTCCATCCGGGTACTCCTGGGGACAAACAGGCTTACAGGATCTTTGTCCAATAGGAAGGAACTAGAATCGGAAATGGGAAAAAGTGCCATTTTCTCAGCTGCCAGCATCACAGAGAAATGATCTCAATTTTCTGTGGCTGTTCTCGGCAGGAGAAAAACTGCCAGCAGCCAGCCCATGCATGAGAAGTCGGAGATGCTGGGGACAGGAGGCTGGGATGGGGGCGGGGTGGGCTGACCCAGCTGGCAGGTCTGAGTCAACACCAGGTCCCAGATATTTTCTCCACCTTCAACCCCTACTAACTGCACACCTGTGTCTGGGCAGCCACTGTATTACCTGGTTATCTTCACATTCGCGAATTAATGAGCACCTACTCTCTACCACACTGCTGGTGACTGGATTATCCCTCTGCAACTGGCAGTAGATCCTGCCCTTTTCCAACATGGCCTTGATATTCATAGCTTTCCTTCTCTATCCTCGCCTTTTGCCCTCACTCCCCTCTTAAAACCAAGCTACCTGGCCTTCTCACTTCCAGTGTGATTTGGGGGCAAGCAACTTAACCACTGCTTCCCTCTCCTCATTTTCAAGTGATTAGCAGAATAGTCCACTTAAGGGCCGTTGTGGTTATCCACCAAGTAAACTCACAGCAGATATTTAGAGTCACACCTAGCACATAGAAAATGTGTAAAAATGACAGCTGTCCATCTCGCTGCTGTTAATTTTACTAGCACACGCCAGGCACTGTGTCCAGTGTACAAGGAAGGTGAGTCTCAGTCCCATAAGGGGCTTCTGATGCAGTGTCCTAGGGGAATGAGCCAGCTTTGTACACAGGCAACACAGACACTTAGGAAGAGTGTTAGGGAGGGAGAGAGAGAAATCCTGTAACTGCTGGAGGGATCCCAGAGGCTTCCAGGAGTGTCGCACGGGAGACCTTGACCGATTCTAGAGCCTGCTTCTGAAACAAGACAGAATCGGTGGCAGGCCTTCTAGTGTGCAGCGTCTGGAGGACAGGGCTGGGGCAGGCTACCTGTGAAGGGTGCGGGAGCTGAGGCAGAATCCTGGGCACCTTCTTTACCCGGATGGTCTCTTAAGCCTCTCAGAATTGTGACGTGGTGCTCCCTGGCGTGCTAGAGAGCCACTGAGAATTAGGGGCAAGGCACGAATTACAGGCAAGGCATGACACATCCAAAGTAGGATTCTTTGTCCCGAAGCCAGGAGCACTTTGCAGATTGCTGCTCCAGGTGCTTAGGGAATAGGGGTCTTGGAAGGCAAAATGACCACAAGAAGTCATCCCAGGTACCACCCCTGGCAAAGAGCCACTTTTAGGACCAGAGGGAGGGATCTGAATGTGAGTGCCAGCTGTCACTTGCCTGGGTGCTGGTTTCCACCTCTGTAAGGGTAGGGGCAGGTGGAGGGTCAGAGCCTGTAACAGGAAGGCTCAGTATTTAGCAGTTTACCAGCCAGGCCTGGAGAGTGGGAGACTTGCCTGTCACTCACAGCCATTTTTGACCCTCTGGGAGCACAGAAGTATCTTTACCATCTGGTACGGGGACTTGGGAAAATGACCACATAAGAGGGTTCACAGAGAGAGGGTCTCGCACTCTTTTTATTGGGGACCAAGCCTTCCCCTCATTCCACCCACAGCTGTCAGAGCCCCAAGTGGACAAGCCACCAGGCTATTGTGATCATGGGTCCAGGAAGGCCTCAGGAGTCAGGGAAGGGCTGGTGTCAGCAGGTTCCAGTCCTTGCCTGTCCCAGCACAGCTGTGTGACTAAAAGCAGAGGACCTGCCTGATCCCCTCTCCAAGCCCAGTGTCCCCACCTGCAGCATGGGAGGGATGGCGCCACCTTGCTCCTGTGAGGATGAGCCTACCGTGGCAGATCCCAGCACAAACCCCGCGCCTGCCGCAGGGGCTCAGCAAACACAGGCTTGTCTCCTCCCTTTCTTGCCTCGAGCTGGCCGCTGCCTGCTGGGAAGCATGTTTAAGCAGTGCCAAAGGCTTCCCGGAGAGCTGTTTTCTGGTGGTTGGGTTTTTCCATTTTGTTTTGTTGGGGGTCTTTTTTTTTTTTTTAATCTCTTGTTGCCTCCTAGCAACATGCTGCTGGTGTTTGAAACAGTGGTCGCCAGCTGCTGGCCCCTGTCCCTGCCTCCCTTGTCCTTTCTCCGGAAGATGGACCACAGGCATCACCCCACACTCCCAGCACCTTTGCAGTGCAGCAGAGTGGAAGAGGCCTTCTCTGGCCACAGCCGGCCCCCAAAACTATGGCAGGATTTTACCTGGCTGACGAGGCCATTGGTTCCCAAACTTTGCATCCCTTCCCTAGCCGCCCCGAGAGAGACACAGCTATGTACATGCTGCGGGGCAGGCAGCTGGTGCTCTGGCCATATGTAGGGGCTGGAGCTGGCCACCTCGATACCACACTCTCTCCCTAGGATTCTGGAGCTGCCTCTTCTGCTCTCAGCAAGTGACCGTGGGCACGTCACTCTTCAGCCTGTTTCCTCCTTGCTGATAACAGGGGAAAAGTATTAGTTATCCTGCCAAGGTGCAGAGGAAGGTGATAGGGCTGTGCCCCCTGTCTGGTCTAGTCAGCCTTCAGGAAGGGATACTATCACACTTGATTCTTGTATTTCTGGTGGCAGTGCAGGTGATTGAGCCCAAGCCTTCCCACAGAGCTACATCCCCAGCTCTTTTTGTTTTTTATTTTGAGACAGGATCTTACTAAGTCACTAAATTGCTTGAGTGAGGCGGTTCAAAGCGAGATCTTCCTGCCTCAGCCTTCTGGAGTACTGGCTTTACAGGTGAGGACCTTATGCCAGGCAGTAACTGCTGATTCTTGATTCCTGATGCAGCCCTTAGTTACCTCCAAGCCAGAGACTTCAACCTCACTCTCCCACCATATTCTCCATCTCCTTCTGCTGTTGGCCTCTTGCTGCCTGCCCTCCCAGCCCGCCGTCCATGGGAGTCGAGCCCTACCTCCCAGGGGGTTGGTGGTGGCCCTGTCTTTGAAATCCAGGCTGCTGAGCCGGATAAACATTGTCCAGTGGGATTAAACTGTGTGTCTGATGTATATTTTTCTAGTTATCACAGGAGTAAGAGCAAAGAAAAGCAGATGAAATTAATTTAAATAGTGTATTTTCAGCAAGATAGCCGCAAGACCATCATTTCCACATGTAATCCATATGAAGTGCTATGAATGAGATATTTTGAGTTCCCACTTTCCTTCTTTTGTATCAGATCTTCAAAGTACCTGCATGCGTGTCTTATTTAGTAAAGCACAGCTCAGTCTGAGCTGGGCCAAGCTCAGTGGCCTCACAGCCACACACGGTGGGCAGCCAGTGTGGCTGACGGTGCTGGCCCAGGTGCAGCCTGAGCCCCACCCCCACCCCATGCTCCCCCAGGGGCCGTCTCCAGGGCCTGTGCGTGGATCAGGGTGTGGGCACTAGGAACCGGCCAGCACTCCTTCCTCCTTGGAAGTCTCCTGCCCGGCTCAGCACTGTTCTGGTCCTGGCATGATTCCTGCCAGCCATCACCGCCCCCCCTGTACCCAAGCAGCTGTGCCAGGGCTGGGGAGACCACTGTCCTCTCTGCCAGGGGATCTTGTACACCCGAGTTGGATCATGTTGCCCTTCTGCTCAGAAGTCTCCACCATACCTGGAGCGGAAGCCAAAGTCCTTCGAGCTGCTCCCAGGGCCACCGAAGTTGTTCCTGCTCCCGACATGGCGTTCCTGATGGGCTCAGCTCCAGCTTCTTTCCTGTTCCCAACATGCTGAGCAGGGAGCCTTGGGTACCCAGCCTCGCTGCCCCTTGGCATATCATTTTCATCTCTCCTACCTCTTCCCAGTCTCCCACATGTCACCTCGGTGAAGTGGCCCTCTCCAGCCGTCTCTGTGTCCTCACTCTGCTGTCTTCTTCACATGATGATGCATGGCTGTGTGTCTGCTCCCCCAGAGACTGACACCTCAGAACCAGCACAGAGGGGCCCTCACACACTGGGGAGATGAGCAGTCGGTCATGGAAGTGCCACCTTCCCATCCACCCTCTCCCCCTCTCCAGAAAGAGCCACTAAGAAGGCAGACCAAGAGCTCCATGGGTGATAGGACCTGAGGTGCAAGGTAGCCCCCTTCATTCAGTCAGCAGTTTGCCTGCCAAATCTCAGCTGTGTGATCCTGAGGAAGTGATTTCACCTGTCTGAGCTCAGCTTCCACTGTAAGCACAACACTAGGATCTAACAATCTGCCTGGAGTCGTTATCTTGAATAAATGAGTTAGTGCAGGTAAAGGGCCCAGAGCCGCGCCTCGCTCGTAGGATGTGCTCAATGAAAGGGGAGCTGTTGTGTACTCGGCATTTGCCTTTGGTGCTTCCTGTACACCAGACAGCATGGCACATACCAGGCAAAGGGTAGTGCAGACACAGTGCCCAGCTGGTGGGGGCAGGGCTGAAGTGAGCTCGGTGTGATGTAATGTAGTCCACCCCAAGGTGGCAGAGGTCCCAGAGAACACCTGGCCTGGCCCAGACGTGGGGAGAGGATGAGTGTGGCTTCCTTTCATTTTCTGGTAGTCACTGTGAACATCTTTGTGAATTGGACTGTTTAATTCCAGCGGCAACGTGGTATGACCACGGTGCCTGGAACCTTCCCACTTGGGCTGTGATATCCCAAGGGAATGAGCTCTGCTCCCTAAGCTTCAGTCTTCTTGTCTGTGGAGTGGGCTAATTATCAACATTGTCTGCATCCCAGACTGTGGTGACTGTGTGTCCTGGATGCTTAGTTCACAGGCATTGCTGCTGCCTGCATCAGTGAGACTAGCCCCTGGGGAGAAAGACCGGCTGAGCCTCCTTGCCATGTGCTCTGCATGGAGCTAGGACCCCATCGATGCGGGGGAACCACCCTGCAGACCATTCATGCTCTGCAGTCCCCTCGGGACTGTGGTACAGAAAGGCTACTCAGTGAGTGAGATTGCTAAAGTCAAAGAAAGTTGGAGCAGGAGAGCTTGGTGGGGGCTCTGGAACCATCCCTGTTTACCAGTGAGAACGGGATGGGCCCACTCGTGCAGCAGGCAAGAGCCAGGGCGGAGTGCACATGCCCGGCTCCCAGAACATTCGCTGACGTCACAGGCCAGTGCTGGATATGGGCACAGCATGGTAAAGAGCACCCAGCAGAAGCCACTTGATCACAGGTGTGGGGAACTCCCCAGTCCCCACCCCGAGCCTCCGGCTTTCCCTGGGCCACATCCAGGAGACAAGTCTCAGCAGGCTGAATATTTACGAGTAACCAGATTCCATCCCCAAGAATCACATCACAAACACCTCAAGATGTGTACCGGGGGGAGAGTTTGGCTCAGGGTCTGACTAGTTTTTCCTCTGCTCCCCTCTGTGCATACAGTTCTCACCCTAGCCCTCTGTGTGCGTGTGTGTGTGCACACACACGCACACATACACAGAACCTGTGCTCTCCTGACATCAGTTTTAGACCTCTGATCTCAGCCCAGTGAAGGCCAACTCTGTGCCTGTCCAGTCTTGAAGAGACTCCCCTTCCGGTCTGGGAAGTGGGTGAGAGGAGTGTACATTTGAAGGTCTCATCTCGCTCTGAAACCCTCACCTTTTCCCACAACAGTGTGGGACCCTGGCACTTTATAACATTATACACATACAAGTTGCACCCATGAAACTGGTGGCCATTGTTCCCATTATCTGAATGAGTAAACTGAGGCTTTGAAGGGGGAAATAACTGTCCAGGTAACAGACAGTGAGGAGCGGAGTGTACCTCCTGCCTCTCGGCGCTCTATCCACTTGTCTCTGGGATGCCAGGCACCCAGCCCCTCTGCCAGCCCTTAGTGCCATAGTCATCCTTCACTGTCCAGGGCCATCAACTTCACTCAGGTAGCTACTTCAGACACAGAAAAGGACACTGAGGCATTGAGTGGCTGGATTGTTCCCTCCTCTGTGTCCTCAGCCCCCAGCTGTTGCCCTTCATCTTGAAGGCCGGATGTGGAGCCCCAAGCTCTGGAGCCTTACCCCCCCCTTAGAAACCAGACTCCTTCTTCACATCCTCGCAAAGCTTATTTGCATAAAACCATCCCCGGGCCCTGCCTTTAAAAGTCTTCATCTTTTCTCTTCTCCCTAAACGGCCCCTAAATGATTTCTGTAAATTGCTCTAAGTAGCTCCAAAAAAAAAGAAATAATAATAACTCAGTGACTGGCTGCCTGACCGGAATGCCGATGGCCCTCCTTCTGCGCCCGCAGCTCCCGGCCCGTTCCCAGAGGACGTCCGGACATACGGCCCCTGTGCTCTGAGGCCAGAGAGGGAGAGCAGAGTGAGTCCTGGGCAGGAGTCTGACCCGTTGGACCTGGAGCTTCCCGGGCAGCGCCAGCCTCAATCCCTCCACTCCGCCTTGCACTGGGAACTCCCAGAGGAGAGCCTGCTCCTGCATCTTCCCTCTCTGGAAGGTCGGGATTCCTCCAGAGAAGCTGTGGCCCCACGAGGCCCGGGGCTCCCTATGGGCAGGGCTGGGGACCCTCAGGATCCTCTGAGTCTAGCTTTCCTTATTCTGCTTTCAGTTCTCTTCTAGTTCTTTTGCTCCAGCTTAGAAATCAAGATCCTGATCCAAGACTGAGATCTTATCCACTGGTTCAGTGAAGCGTTCAAGCATCCCTCCCTTCCTCATCCTCCTGATCTCTCCTGAACCTGTCATGTGCCAGGCGCCAACTGGATGTGTGTCTTCCTGCAGAATGGCCCCTTTGAGGAGCTCCTAGGTCCAGTACCACAAGATGTGGCTGTGACTCTCTTTGGGGAATATTTCATTTTATTTCTCTAGTACACCTGGGGACAGGAACCTGGCCTCAGCCCCGGCCACCTCTGTGACCATCACGGCCATGAAAGGGCTGAGAAGGAGCTGCAGTAGAGCTCTGTGCCCAGCGTGTACAAGGCCCTGGGTTCAATCCTCAGGACTACAAAAAATAATTATACAATGTGTGCACTAGCTAGTGCATTTCTACAATACATATATATAATAGGGATAACATGATATAGATCAAAGCAAAGCGGCAGGGAGAGAAGAGTGGAAGGGCCTCCCCATGGCCTCACTAACCCCAGCTTCCCCTGGAGCCTCTGGCTGCTCTTGAGACGCCCCCAGAAACCCAGCTGGCAAGTGCTTAGACAGCTTCTTCCCTCCCAAGAATGCTGGCATGGTGCCACGTGGGGCTGGGTGGTGCTGTGGATGGCAGCCTCATCCTTCACTGCCTCTGGTTTCCTGGGACCCTGCTATGGACACCCACGCGTGTGACACCCAAGAATGGAACTGGCTCATGCATGGGTCCCTGTGAGTCCAGCCCTGATCAGAGCCAGTCTGGGCCTGCAGCAGGAGCGCCGGCCTGCGGGCAGGCAGGAAAGTTCCAGATGAGGTGCACCTGCGTCAGCCTCCGTGCTTTCCCTCGGATGTGCCAAGGAGGATGGTGGAGAGACAGCACAGACACAGCCCTCTGCTCCCTCCCCAATTTAATTGCAACTCAATTAAGTGAATAATTGTTACAAAAGTGAAATTGCCTTCCTTCTGCCAGGTTGGGATGTGGGCTGGCAGCAGTGTGTGCTGTGGACCCAGCAGGGCTGGGCCTGGTCCTGGGGCAGGTTGGGTTCCTCCAGGGTGGGGAGACAGGGAGCTGTACGGGGCCTTATCCTGAAGCCCCAAGGAGATGCTCACACCCTCCACAGCTTCTGGGCAATCCCAGCCACCTGCTCTGAAGATCCCAGGCAGCTGGGAGTAAGCAGCACATTTGCTAAATAAGTTACGGCAGGGCATATGTCCCCAAAAGAAGCAGGGAGGGACCCAGCGAGAACATTGCATGCCTTAGGTACAACCTTTCTAGGTGGGACAGCGGGATTCTGTGGCTGACCAGAACCAGCCCCTCCTGGGGACACACAGGCAGGGCTTCCTCACAGCAAGAGGAGTGGCGGGAGTCAGAGCAGGGAAAGGGAAAGTCAGAGAGGGAAAGCAGGACCAGCGTCCTGGGAACCTGCGTGAGGAAGCTCGGCCTTGCCTTGGGCACCACAGAGGTGCTGAGCCCCTGACTGTCCGTGACTGGCAGGGGTGGTGTCGTGGAGTGCATCCCGTCTTCAGCGTGTTGGCGGGCTTACGTGACAGTGGTCTCTACGCAGAGATTTTAGGGCATGAAAACATTATTAATGACACATGAGAAATGGACAGAGGGTACTGCTGCTGCTGCTGCTGCTGCTTCCTCCGCCACTGCCACCTTGCAGACTGGAGAGGATATGCGTTTAGTGAGGGGTGAATTGAAGCGCAGGGCTGGGAGTATCATTTTAAAATGCAGGAGTCTCAGCTTCCACTGAGATTCATACTTTTTTCCCAAGTAATTCTGAAGGGAGATGGTGATGGAACCCTTACCTGCCAGCACGGGGCAGCGTGCCTCCTGCCTCTCGGCACTCTAGCCACTTGTCTCTGGGATGCCAGGCACCCAGCCCCTCTGCCAGCCCTTAGTGCCATAGTCATCCTTCACTGTCCAGGGCCATCAACTTCACTCAGGTAGCTGCTTCAGACACAGAAAGGGACACTGAGGCATCGAGTGGCTGGATTGTTCCCTCCTCTGTGTCCTCAGCCCCCAGCTGTTGCCCCTCATCTTGAAGGCCGGATGTGGAGCCCCTTAATAAGCCCCGAGCTCTGGGCCCCAGGAAGCAGACTTGGGAAGGAAGAGGAACGTTCTGAAGCTGGGCCTGTCCTATTCGGAAATGATTTAAGAGGGAACCTTTGTTTCTTGTTCTGGAGCCCAGATTCAACCCTGCCTAGAACATTGTTCAGAACATAGTATAGCCTTGATACATATTGACTGCACAAATGGTGGGTGAGGCCTGTCTGGGGGGCTAGATCAGGAATGTCACTACTCCTAACTCCTAGAGGCCAAGGACCACATCTGAACATCTGAGACCCAGAATGCTACAAACCCTGAAAATTCTTGAGGTGGACACACCACGAGTGGAAAACTCCATGCCTGCCCTCACAAAAGGGGTCACAGTCGAAATGCAATTAAGTTCAAAACAGCTGCGTGTATAAGGCAAGAAAGAGACACGAACAAATTTCATGTTTAGACTTAGGTCCCATCCCCAAGATAGCTCATTAGACATATACAGACATTTCCAAATCCAAAAAATATTTTTAAAATACTTCTGGTCCCAAGCATTTCTGCTAAGTGATACTCAAGCCATACTACTGATAACTCTTAATAATATTGTCTTTGTAGGGAAATGTATTGAAATGTGTCTCCAGGATCTAAGAACCAATTTCCAATGAGATTTTCATAAGTAAGCTATTTGCAAGTTGGGGTCTGTCTATATTGTGTTTAAGTGGAACATGGTTCGGGAGGGAGGGGGTTTTGAGACACAGCTGCAGCCCAGGCCTAGAAGAACCAGGGGCCCAGATAGAGCTGTGAAATTCCCTGAACATTAAGGTGTTCTTCGTCCCCGTTGACCTTGCCCAATGGTGTTGAGGAGCATGAGGGGTGCCAGGAGCCTGCCTCTGGCTAGGAGGTCCTTTGGCCAGAGCAGCCACTCAGCCCCAGAATCCCTCTCTGTCCCAGGGCTGCCATTGAACTCTGAATGAAGATCTTCAGGTCCCAGGCCAGGCCATCTCTGCTGAAGCCAGGCTGTCAGCTCTGTGGGGAGCTCTGGCCCCTGGCCAAAGGCTGTCTTTATCCCCAGAGTTCCAACTCTGTTTCCTGCTGATGGGGGAGTCCAGAGAGTCAGCCATTCAAGGAGGAGATGACCCTGATGGCCTTGGGGGAGGGGGTTGTTCCTGGCCACACAGGATGACAGTGATTAAATGTCCGAGCAGCTGGGCCAACGGGCCCTCCCTGCTGCTAATTTGGGTCAATTAAGCCAATTTGTCTTTGTTGACTGGAAGTCCCTTCTCTGTAATGGCTCTGGCCCCTTTGGAGTCTGAGAGAGAAAGAGGGGAAGAGGCTGTCCTCTTCCTCCTTTGACCACAAAGCCTCGGTCAGAGACCTTGCTGAACCTGTAACCTCTCCATTGCCTTCTGCAGCTGCCTAGGTTGATCTCATTTCTCAGTTGAGCAATTAGGGGTCCTGGGGGTGAAGTGGGGGTACTCCGAGTTGATAGGAGAAGAGGGATCTGAGCCAGCATTTGAACTCGGGCTCCAGGGCTCCTCAGTCCATACTGTTTGACCTCTGCAGTTTCCTGTGAGGTGCCACAGGCCCCTGGGAACACTGCCCAGTGGGGCCAGTGCTCAGCATGCATGCAGTCGGTTGAGCTGTCCTTCCAAACCGTACAGGATGGGGGCTTCCTTGGCCTGACCTGTGACTAAAGACAGAAAGTTAGGGAAGCAGGTCCAAATAGGGTGAAAGCCAGAGGACTATCACTGCACGGGGAGATGTGAGTCACCTCTTGGAGGTCTTCCTGGAAATGCCACACTGCAGAGCCAGCTCACTTGGCAGTGGTGGCATGGCCTTCTGGGAGACCTTCCTGTAAGGCGTATCCCCAGCCCAGGCTCCATTACAAGGCCACACAGGGCTGTTGTCTGCTGTGGTCATCTTGGCAGCTGCCTCTACACTCACTGAAAGCAGACAGAGCGGGGGACAGGGTGCAGAATGCTTACACTGACAAAACCTCGCCTCCAGGTTCCTATCTCGAAGGATAAGTCTGTGTTCCATCCCACGTGCATGTGGCCTCACATACCTGTGCTGTAGGTGTCAGGGTCCAAGGCAGGAGACTGAGGTTGGCACTCTTGGCCACTCAGAGCCAGGGGGAGGGATGCTGAGGCAGAGGGCTCCCCATCCAGCATACCGTGCAGATGTGCTCCATGGACACAGATGATGACTGCCAGGCCCAGCCGGATCACCTTGCTGGTCACCCTGAATCAATGCCCAGGTGGTTGGCCCCAGGAAGCGTGCAGCAGTCAGGCCCACAGGGTGCAGGAGGCATGGCGCGGTCTGGACCCTCGGGGCCACTCCCAACCTTCATATGGTCTGCCTCAGGTCCCACCAGCCAGCTCTTCCCTCGGCTGTGCTAGCCCTGCCTTCCCAGCCTTCCACTCTGAGTGAAGTGTCCTGGGTCCCTTGCTCTTGTCTTTCTCAGCCATCCTCACACAGCTCTCCTTCCCCTAGTAGGCCAATAGGAACCTGCCCATCACTCTGTGTTCCTTTCTCCCCTTCCCCCACACCCCTGGCCTCAGAACACCGAGTGCCCATATGTGCGTCTGGGAAGAAACAACCAGCCAGCTGGGGGATCCACCACAAGGCCATCTCATAGTCAGTACTGCGTTGCTCAATGGACCTATGTGGTCCTCACGACAGCAGCACTTTTCAGGCCCCAAGAGGCCAGGGACTTTCTCAGGGCCACACAGTCCCAGTCAGTGTGGAGCCCGACCAAGCCCAGCAGATAGGCTGTGCTCTCACGAAGTCTTCCCCCTCCACCTTCCCAAGCCCACGTCTCACTCTGGACCATGACAGCCATGCTCAGTCCCAACTCTGCCCTCTCCCCACAAAGGCCACTCTCCCAGTGAGCTCTTTGCCCCCTGCCATCGGTTGCCACCCCTGTTGGCTCACGTGGAGGGAGATGCCAGCCTTCAAAAAGCCTGCGTGTTCTCCTGTCATGATCACCCCTCCACTATGTCTCCAGAGCATAGACAGAACACTATGGTCTGTCCCATGAGGGTGACATCAGGTGCTGAGCTCACTGGGCCCTGGGCCCTGGGCAGTTGCTCTAATGTGTCCCCCTCTTTTTGGCCAGTTCCTGCTCACAATCACCACCGAAGATCTGGCGATTCCTGGGTGGATCATCGGTCCCTCCTCTACCCACTCAGCAGCAGGGCTCGGAGCTTCCTGAAGGCCTGTGCCCTTTCAGGACCCCTCATGATCTCTGCGCCCTGAAGGCACATAGTCCTCAAAGGAGAGAATAACGGAAGAAATGCATGTTGACAAGAGAAAGCCAAAGCCTAACAAGAACTGTGCATGCGTGACTGAGCACTTTTCTGTGCTCCATTTCATCGGATGCACTCCCGTTTCATCCTCACATCCACCCCGCGGGGCAGATGTGACTGTGGTCAGCACTTTAAATGGCAGGTGGCTGAGGCTCAACAAGGTTAAGCGACTTGCTCAAGGTCACACAGCTGGGAAGAGGCAGGACTGGGATTGGCAAACAGGACTGTGAGAGTTCAGAAGCTAGACGCCGGCCCCAGGCTGCTGAAACCCAGCTGGAGCACTACTTGGGAAAGTGGATGATGCGGTGGAGCCTGCAGACTCGTGGTCATGCAGAAAGGGACACTCCTGTCCTCCGCCGTCCAAAGAGCTGCTCATGTTTCCTTGTGTAATCAGCATTGAAGTTCCAAGTGAACAGACTTGGGTCCCTTGTCCCCAACCATCACGTGGTTAGTTGGAGTCCTCAGAGCATGAACTGTGTGATGTATGTGTCTGGGCCCACTCTAGAACCCCATGCGCTTCACAGCTGGACCCAGGCAGGGTGTGCCCTTGGAGTAGATCAGGCAATCTCAGCAGCTCGCCTCTGTCACGCCCAGCTCCTATAAAACCTTCCCTTGGCATCTAGAGCAGGCCTGCCGACAGAGGCCATCTGGAGGCTCTGGGATGTGGCCCTGCCTTCAGACAGGGAAAACAGACGGGGCACAAGATGCCCTTAGCAGCACCCCACAGTTTCAGAGGGTGCAGTCCAATGGTTAGACAGACCCGCTGCTTTTGTGTTGAGGTGACGGCATCTCCAGGCAGCAGTGCGTGGAAAAACAAAACTGCTCTCCTCATGGCCAGAAAGGAAAGGAGGAAGAGGAGGGGCTGGTTCCTCAGGTTCCCTGAGGCCTCATCCCTTCAAGGCTCCACCCCTTTCCAATAACGTCAGTGTGGGGACCGAGCCTTTAACCCGTGGGCCTTGGGGGACATTTCAGAATAAAACTGTGGCCACCCTGATACTGGGCAGAGACACAGCTCTTGGCGCTTTTTCAGCTCTAACCACACCTCCTCCACAGCTGTATCCCCCCACAACAGGAAGTACAAGGCCTTTCTCTTTCACCATCTCTCGCTCACCCTCTGTCCTCCCTCCTGTTCCTCCTTGTCTCCTCCCTCCCACGCGAACTGTCTGAGAGCAGTGACCTCAGCGTCTCCTGGTGGGAGATCATCCAGGCCCACCTTCCACCCATGTAGACATCCTATGCACTCTCCCCACTGGGCACTAGTCAGCTTTAAGTGGCTGCGATCCTTCCAGGGATGGGGAGCTCACTATCCTCCAAGTGGCCTTTTCTATCTCTGGGCAGCTCTGATGCCAAATTACTAACTCCTTTTTTATTCTAACTACCTCTCCTCATTCCATGTACTGATCTAGCTTAACCAGGACATGTGGAGACTTACTGCATGTCATCTGGGAGCCAGAGGTGGAGAGAGGAGCCCTTGTCCACCATAAGGGTCTGCAGGCCAGGGGAAGGCAAATAAGGATGAAGCAAGGCAGTCATGAGGTGACAGATGCTCAGATAGGAAAGAGAAGGAAGACAGTTGTCCTGGAAGCACCCTGTCTTCCTGGGGCAACAAAGAAATCTCTTCTTTAGGAGACCCCAATTCTTCTGTTCACGATGCTGTGACACCATATGGGCCCCCCTACATTGAACAATTCTCCAATCTTCTGCAGGCACCGCATGAGTTTGATTGGCACTAATTGCTCCGAGTTCATGCAGACCTCACAGATGGAAGGCTCAGCCCCCGAGATGGCCCCCTGCTTCCGATGCCAGGTGCAAGTGGTGGGTGCCCATGGACACGTGCTCCTGACTAAATGCGGCTCCCAGAAATCTCTCCTCAGGTTTCATAATCTTCTAAAAGAGCTGAAAGTACTTGGAAATGCCATTTACAATGACCTGACCTTTGTAAAGGAAACTAAACTGATGAAGAGGTACGAAGTGTGAGACCCACAAGGGCCCCGAGCACAGGTGTTTCGGTTCCTGTAAGTTGACAGTGCACCACTCTCTTGCACGTGGTCACCAGCAGAGCAGCTGTACACATGCTGCAGTTCAGGGGCTTTATAGACGCTCCCTTACGTAGGCCTGCTTGGTAAAGTCATGAGCCACTGGCCTTCAGCTCAGTCTCCAGCCCCTGCCCCTGCCCCTGACTCTCCCAAGGTTGATTTCCCTGGCAACCAAGTCATCCTCTCACTCATCTCATTAGCAATAACTCAGATGTGCTTGAAAAGGTTCATTATGAATATCAAAGGATCCTCTGCTCACCTCCCTTGTTCAGAAATTCTGAGGATTTTAGGAACTGTGTCGGGAACTGAGGACAAAGACCAAATATGTCTCTACTTTTATCACATCATCACTGTTCCATGGGACACCATACCGGGGCTGAGTGTGAATTCTCCAGCACACAGAGGGGTAGTGTCCTCCTGGGGTGCGTCCCAGCTGGAAGGATATGAGGTGCAGAACGCAGAGCTCTGTGCATCACCACGAGCCCAGTGGATGTCCCTGCTGCCTTGATGTTGCTGATACAGACACACCACAGGGTGGAATTACCCTTAACGCACCTCTCGGGCAGTAACTTCTGACTTCACCCCAAGCAGGAGTGCACAGAACACCACCGCTGTCTGATTTCCTGTCTCCTTCTCCCTCAGGACTGAGGGCCAGAGGAGTTTGGCAGCAAGGCCCAGCGGGACATTTCAAAGTCCATCAGGGGAACAGGTGGCTTTAGCGTTGGAGAGGAAGTCGTGCACTTTTCTGTGGCCTCTTTAAGAATCCTAGGGCTGTAGGAAATCTCAGACATGTCTAGTTGAAAATTCTCTGTGATATTTAAAATCTGGATGGTGAGGTTGTTGGTGAGGCGAGGACACAGAAGCCCCTATTTCCCATCCAGCCCTCACAGTTGATGTCCTTAATCAGATGTAGCTCTCCGCTTTCCTGGAGTGGAGACTCAGATCTCAAATCACTCTCACCACAGACTCCCTGGTGTGAGAGAGAAAAGTCTACTAACCAGCCTGCCTCTGTGCAATCGGGATGGGCTTCTAGGATGAGATGGAATCACAGAATCCTTTAAAACAGTGGGAGATTTGCATTTAAAAAGTGAGGCAGTATGTGAGAGATTTGGAGGGTTGTGCATATGATCACCTGTCTGCATCCTCATAGGACCTGGGGTAAGGCCTAGGCAGGCACCAGGATGGAAGAAGGAGGAGGATTGGGTGGAAGAAGAAGAGGCTGTAGGGATGCCCTTGTAAGCAGAAAGCCCATTGGTGAGCAAGGAGGCGGCCCTTTACTTCCAGATGTGGAGCAGGGGGCTTTTCCCCCTCTGCTAAGCTGGCCAACCTTACAGGCTGTTGAGATAATATAGCTCAGCAAATTAATTGTAGCTCTTGCCTCTCAAGCTGCATGCCAGCCCTGAGGACCAGCAGCTTTGTTGTCTCCCCTGCCCCTGCTTTGCTGTCTAAGTCCATGTGGTGTGCAGGAGGGGACAAGGACAAGCACCTGCTGGAGGTGCCATGGCCGAGTCAAGAGCCCTAGGGCTCCACACTGCCATCGAACAATGGGCGAACTGTTGTGGGCAGAGAACCCATGTGAAAATCCGTTACCGCAGAACCGCCCTAGCAGCTGCTCGCACTGGGCCTCAGGTCTCCAAGGAATAGTTGAGAACTTCTGGAATAAATCCAGACAGCTCAGCCTGGCATTCAGAGCCTCGCCTCTCGGTACCGTCCTGCCTGCCTGTCCGGTCTCGTTGCTCTGTTTCCCCCGTCTCGTGCCGCTCAGGCCCAACCTGCCTGTTACCCTCGCTCCATTCTCCACTCTGTTCTCTCCACTGGCACTGTTACTGGTCCCCACCACTCCAGGCCGGGGTGCGGTCTCCACTCGTTCTGCCAGACCCCATATGCAACACCTCCCCCTTCTGAACACTCAGGCACCTTGCGTGGGCACCAGCTCCTCTTAGAGCACCAGGGAGCTGCACACTTCAGGAAGGCTCCCGGCACTTCCCACCTTTTAGTGGTTATTTATGTACTTGTCTGGTCTCCCTGTTAGCCAGCAAATTCCTTAAGGGCAGAAACTATCTTCTTTATCTCTGTCTCCCCAGCAGTTCCCAGCAGGGTCTTTGAAGAGAGGGCTGAATAAATATTTATTTGTCCAAGGTCTTTGTGCATCACTTGTACACCCTTGTACTGTTCGGGGACAGGCCTGGTCAGGGTCTGCCCTCAGCAGGTCTCTGCTGCAGACCAGAAGCCCAGAGGGATGAGAGGCTAGTGGTTAGCCCAGCTTTGGGGGTGGGGGAGCCTCCCACTGGAGGGCACATCCGGGAGAAGTCAGGGAGGGGTGACAGCAAGCAGGCAGAATGTGTGGGGACCAGCCTGGAGGACACAGCATGTGCAAAACCACGGGGCAGACAGAATTTGGCTGGAGATGCTCAGGGGCTCGGGTTGGAGTGTGGGAGGGGAGGATCGGAGAACCGGCAGGAGCAGAAGATGCACCTAAAGTGAGACGAGGATGGGAAACATCGCTCAAGGTGGAAAATGTGGGAAGCCATGAGCCAGCCCCTGGGAAGTTTTTCTCTTCCCTAGACCACAGCTTCACATCTGTATAGCAGGTGGTTTCATCCCCCTCCCCAGGGTCTCAAACAGTGAGTTCAAAATGCCCAGGAAGCATCACCCAGGAGCTGCAGAGCCTGGGCTTGCAGGGCTGACGGGGGCAGGCCAGAGTCAGTAGAGAGGGCACCCTGGGGGACCCAGCAGGTGCTTGGGGTGGGTGTCTGGACCCATACGCATTCTCACAGCTACCAGGCATGTGTGGGCTTCTTGGCCCCATTTTGAAAATGGAGAATTTGGGGCTCACTAAGACTGGTAGCCATTAGCTGTACCTCTCTTACCCACAGGCAGGCAGACCCTCCAGGAATGCCATCCCCACCTCTGCCTGGGACACCCTTCAGGCTCAGCTACCCCCACATGTTACAGTCCTTTTGAGGCCCAGCCCTACCCTGTGGGACAGAGGGAGGGACAGTTAGCCTTACTCTTAGGTTGACCAGCTGTCATTGTTCATCCGGGACTGAGAAATTTTCATAATCCTGAAGAGTCAGGAGCAAGTTGGCCAACCCCCTCATTCTACTGAGGCCCATGTTCCCCCTTGTAGGTGGCCACAAGCACACACTCATGCACCCAGGGAAGCTCAGGAGGGTCCTGTCCTTCTAGCAACTGGGTTTCCAAGGTTGTGACTTGACACCATATGAGGATACAAAGGTGGAAGGCCTGGAACTGAGTGAGAAAACCCAGGCTTAGCTCTGAGCTCCATTCGAGGGACAACTAAGGGTGAGCACAGTGGCTCCTCCCTCAGATGGAGGTGCCAGTGGCACGGGCTGTGCCCTCACTGCCCTGGGAAGCAGTGGTTAGCCCGTCTACCTCCTGGCAACTCCCGACAGGGCCCTGGTGACGTGCTCTGCTGGGGAGCCTGGCAGAGCCCCACCCAAGGCCAGGAGCCCAACTACCCACCTGCCACTCAGCCTCTGAGCCCCTGAATGGCTATTGAAGGCCGCATTTAAGATGGGGGCTGCAGTCAGCCCACCTGAGCTCAGCAAACGTACAGGTGCACTCTGACCAGGGAGAAAAGCCACCTTGAGAACCATCCCTGCCCCAGGTCAGGCTGGGACACAATGGAAGAGATCCATGTTTCTGGTCCCCACTTGCAGGCTCCAGTTCTCCCAGGGAATGAGGCCACAGAAGGAAATCAGGATGGCCCAATGGGACTAACCCTGGCTGTGTGTCCTTGGGCAAGTCCCTTAGCCTCTCTGAACTTTGGTTCCTTCACTGGCAAAAGCAGGGGTGCTTTCTCCCAGGGGTTATGGTGAAGGTAGGCAACACACTGCCCAGTGCCCAGCACGCAGAAGGCACCCTCCCATGTCTCACGCACACACACCTGCACACACACACACACACGCACACATGCCCACCCACCCTACTGTACAACTACTAGGGAGCCCTGGGGACTGGTGCTCATGGCTCCCAGCATTTCCCAAAGTTTCTCCTCCAAGGCCCAGCTCCATCCCACCACCCTATTCACTGCAAGCACGTTAGTTCTCTGTCTCTCTTACACGCAGCACGCACACACACACACACACACACACACACGCGCGTGCGCGTGCTTTCCGTTTCTGTTGTTTGCAGGCTAATTGTTTATTAGGAGATGCAGGCGGCTGCGCCAGTGGGAAGGCTCAGCTTGCTCTGCTATAATTAGGATAATGCACATTAGTCATTTAGTGTAACTCCCTCACCCCTCCCCCACGCTCCCGCTGCCTGGCCCTGCCCGCTCCCCTCTGCTCTTGGTCTGCCTCCACTGGGCTGGTCACCCCCAGGAAAGGTTCCCCAAGTTCCCCACTCTTTCCTACCTCACCTCCTGGGTTCTTCCTCGGGATCCTTTTCTCTGCCTCTCCTGTCCTTCATCCACCCTCCTGCTCCTCATCCTCACTTATGCCCTCTCTCCTTCCTGCCTCCAGAGTCTCAGCCCTGGGTTGAGAAGCACTGTTAGGTTCAGTAGGTGCAGAGCCACTCAGGGCTCCAAGCACTGGCCAGAATGGATGTTGGTGGCAGTTCCAGTCTGATGGGCCAGAGGAGGATCCAGACTCCCTCGAGCTACTTGTCTCTTTGATCTCACCCCCCAGCTACTGCTCATCCCATTTGCTGACCCAAATGCCTGGCATTGGACTCTGAGCACTGGGCTGGCCTTGGCAAGCCACTGCCCCTAAAAGGCCTTCCACAAGCAATTCCTATGGCATCATTGCCCTTTCCCAGCACCCTTATGTATGTCTTGAGACCAACTGGGCACAAGATGTGAAGGACTGGAAGTAAGAATGGAGTGTCCCATATACCATCTGGACAGGGACCCCAGCTCATGTGTCAGGGCCAATGACTGGTAGGAACACATAGATAGGGCTTATCCTACAGATCTTTTTTCATCAGACGCACACACTGGCTGACTCCAGTCCGAGGGTCTGATGAACCTCTGATTCTCCCCCCACCCACACACCCCATCCCAAAGGCATCCTGGGTCAGATCCATTACAGCTGGGCAGACAGAGGGCCAGGCTAAGGGTGTGCCCCGGAAGGTCGCTGCGGGGGGAAGGGGTGAGGGTCCTCAACTTCCAGAAAGGAAAGAGCTGTTCTGAGGCTAAGGACCACTGGAGATATAAAGGCTTCTTGTCTTCACTGGGCTGCAGGGGCCCCAGTGCTGAGCCAGAGGTCACAGACACAGACAAATGCACCGACACTGGCTCTGCGTCCCAGGGAGACTCACCGAGGAGTGTCCCGGGGTCACTGCCCCTGGAGAGCAGGCCTCTTCCTCCCAGCTGGTAGCCACCTCTGCCTGGACCTCTTCTTGCAGTACAAGCCTCCCAGCTCTAAGTCCCTCTTCCCTGGCACCCTGAGGCCCAGGGACAGCTGGTATTGTACACCTTATAGGCCTGGCCCAAAGAAGTCTCCATGGCCTCAGCCCCTTCCACCCTCTTCCCTGTCCCTACCAGAAGGGTCTCACAGATTCCTATATTGTAGAGACCACAAAAGAAGGATTTGGCCCAGCTGGTCTCCCACAATTGGGGAGCCTCCCTTGAACCCCCAAAGGGATCACTTTCTACCCAGTAGCTGATTCTGTGTCAGGCGAGGCTGCTGAGACAAGCAGGGAGCTTGGGAACGAAACCCTGGATCTCACATGACCTGGCTATGGATTTGAGAAAGCCTTCCTTCCCAGTCTGCTGGCTTCTCCAGAAGCAGAACCAGGAGTCCAATAACCACCCACCTTCCCTGGCCTTCCCTGGCCTTCCATGGGCTCTCAGGAGCTGCAATGGCTCCTATATCATCTGGGCTGGCTGGTTCTTCCTGTCAGACCTCCTACCTCCATCTCCAAGCCTCTGTCAGCTCTGAAGTGTTTCCATGAGTTGGGCAGGGGCCACTGGCCACTGTAGGCTAGGGAGGGGAAAGAATGATGCCTAAGGCTCCGGACAAAGGTATAGCGAGGATGTCTACAAAGGGAGCTCCGTGCGTGAGTGTGTGGGGTGTGTGTGTGTGAGTGTGTGTGTGTGTGTGTGTGTGTGTGTGTGAGCAAGCACACACCTTCTCAGGACCACTCCTTCCCTCATTCATTCTCTGCAGCTCTACTCAGCAAGGACTACTTATAACGATCTGGCAAAGAAACCAAGCCCCTGCCCTGGGCAAGTCCAAGAGGATGGGTTTGGGGCTCCATGTGGAGAGAGGGAAGTTGGCTGGGGATCTTGAGGGTCTTTGGGCCCTGACTCAGGAGGCCTTATGAGGCCCCCGTAATGATTATGGCAGTAATACTCAAACCACAGTTCACTTTTACAAAGAGCTTGCAGGGAGCGATGCATAGGGAGCACGGTACAGGGCATCTTTTATCACAGGCCTTTATTCAGAAGGCAGCTCGCCTGAGAAGAGGTGCTCACTCATCACCCCATTTTACAGTCTGAAAACCGAGGGGAACAATTCTAAGCCACCTGCCTGGATCATACAGTTGGTAAATGGCAGAGCCAGCTTAACCCCAACCTTCCTGGCCCCTTTCCACCTCTAAAATTCAGGGGAGGGACCCTGAGGTCTCTTTGGCTAAGGGTTGAGTTCCCAGGCAGATGCAGGAAGGAGAGCTGCAGGGAGCAGGTTGGAGGTCTCCAGCGGCCCTTCATCCCAGCTGACTTATTCCTGCCTTGGGTTCCTGCCAGCGTGAGGGTGGGGTGGAGGACAGTCCTGGGAAGCTGCGTCTCCAGGATTTACAGCCTGCCAAGGAGGTGAGCCAGGGCCATCTGGGGACTCCGGGTGGCTGGAGCATGGCAGTGCTTCCTCCCACCCATCACTGCTCCCACAGGAGTAGCCTTGCAGTCAGCTGGTGAGTCCTCATGCCCACAGGTCCTGGCCCAGCCCAGCTGCAACACACAAGGACCCTCATGTTGGGGACACACAAGGTCAAAAGAGAGAGGCACCTCCCGTCTGTTGGAGAAGGCAGCCTGCCCCTGCAGAAGTCCCCACACCGGGGGGGGACTACTATTCCACCGCGAGGCAGACCTCTCTCGAGTTCCAAAGCTCTGGGAGGCATCCTTTCCGCAGCCTCTGCACTGGGCGCACCACCCTCCCCCAGGATGGTCACTACCCTCCACCTTGGGTGGGGACATGCCCACAGCTGTATGGCATCTTTGTACAACTTAGACAAAATGGAAGCAGCCTGACTCTGGGCACTGAGAGTGCTGGGCAGGGCCAGGCAGGGTCTGAGCCCCGCTTGCTGCCCAGAGTGGACAACTCTATTCACGACACCATCCTGCAGCACTGAGACCTCGTCCTAGTGGGAAGGGGGTACCCAGAATCACCCCTGCCTGGCCCAGAAACCCCAGGACTGCCTGCAGACAGGACAACCCTGCCTAAGTCACCCACGTGGCACACAGGGCAGGCACTGTCCTCTTCCCCACGTGAGGAGCTTGAGGCCCAGAGTCAGGAGGGGACCTGGCCCAGTTCACAGAGCAAGCCAGTGGCCAAACCTCCAGGGCTGGCTTCTAGGCCCGGCAGCTAATGCTTCTTCCAGCCTCTGGGCTTCTTCCAAGGCCCTTGGGACACTACTTTGTACACCTGTCATCTCTTACTTGTCCTATTTGTCATAACCGATGTTGACAAAGGACCTGCCACCAGCCAAACAGTGCCCCAAGTGTCGGAGAAAAACAGGTCAGCACTTCCTCCCTCTCAGGATTGAATAACCAACAAGTGTTGAATGAATCATGACAACTTCGTGAAATGGGCTCTATGATTCTCACTTTACAGTAGTGGAAATCAAGGCTCAGAGAGATTCAGTAACTTGCCTGAGATCACACAGCTAGGAGGCATCCGAGTGAGGATCTGAATATAAGCTTGGGTGGCTCTAAAGCCACACAAGTTTCTGTTTCTATTTTTACAAATAATTTTCTTTATTTTTATTATTGAAACAACTTCAAACACATTCTTTCATTTTTAAAGACATTTATTATTTTCCTTCTAATTTGAAAAGCAATGCATGTTCATTACAGACAAGAGGAAAATACATAAAAGCATAAAGTAAAAAATAACCATCACTTCTAATCTCCACCCCCCAGAGGTAACTGCCATTAGCATTTTGATGCATTTCTTTCCTCGGTTCCCGTCTCTATAGAAATCACATTGTGCCTGGAGTCACTTCCGCCCCTTCCCTGTCAGCTCATACTCTCTGGTGAGCCTTTCCCTATCTGAATAAATAGGTTCCTGAAAAACTTGATCTATAATGGATGCCTGTATCCAATCTTATGTGCTCACATCTACTTACCCCAATCCTACTTCTGGACATTTTAGGTTGTTTCTAATTTTTCACTATTAAGAATAACATTGCAGCGAACATTTTTCTATGTAAATCCCTGCCATGATTCCCAAAGGAGGATCTGCTAAGTTCGGGAGCACGGACAGTTTCAAGGCCTTTAAAGCATATTTGTAAATTGCTTTTAGAACGCTCACACAGTTGACCCCTTACCAGTGAAGCAAAGCAGTGTTTCATTTCTTTAAATCTTTGCTAGTCATGAATACCATCCATTAAAAAAAAAGTCAAGTTTTTTTTCAAGAGCTAGGTTTTTTCTGTGGTAGCACTCTGCTCCTAGAAACTACTTGGTACTATTTTATCTAGGGAAGCAGCAAACAGAAATAACAGATGAGGTCGGACCTACCAGCCAGCCAAGGATGAGCAGGCCTCCCTTCTCCTGGGTCACAGCCCTCTCCTATGCATCTTCATTTTCCATGTTCTCCACTGTGGCTCTGTGAAGACAGAACGTGTCCCCAGGGCCAAGCAATCCTGCACCCCAGGTCATGCCACTCCTGTAGCCTTCAAGTCTGGCTTGAGGAAAGTTCACTGAGTGTAGCTATCTCCAGCCTCTTGATCATGGATGATGTCGTCCTAAGACTCTCACCACTTGAATTATCATGGCTCTTGCTCCTGTCATTCATTCATTCATTGCTCATGTGACTTATTCATTCATTCATCAATCGACTTGACACGGAAGTCTTTCCTGGCAACTCCGTGGTTCGGTCTGGGTACTGTTCTAGGCTCTGGGTTATCAATAACTGTCAGCACTGCTGTATTTATACCTTGTGAGTTACAGTCTCTCCAGTACCCTCACCAGCCCTTCCTGTTTAACACTGCTTCCCAGCCTGTTGTGATGACAGCAATGCCTGGGATGCTTGGCCAACTCGCAGGTGGCCAGGAGTGTCTTCTGCAAATTCCAGTGTGTCAGCCTGGGTCAATTCTTCATTTGCTGATATGTTTTGCAGGTGATGCTTGTGTTCAGGCAGCGAGCATTGAATCAAGCATTGAAAGGCTCCCAAACACTGACACCTGTTGCAGATATCCCATGCACACGCGTGCGCACACACACACACACACAGGTGAACAGGCTAAGCCCTGTCACAGTGCAGCTCAGCACCCTTAATCCTTGTTGGCATGCCCTGCTGAGCCCCGCAGCCTTAAATGCACCAAAGCTAATGACATTTTTTTTCTGATTTGCAAGTGATTAGTTTTAATTTGGGGACAATTAGAGGCATAAGCAGGAGGCATCTGATTCTGATTAGAAGTGCAGAGATGGCCAGAGGCGTCCCCCCCACTGGCCCGGCCCTCATCTCCATGAGATGCATTTATGCACTCAATAAAGGGGGCGTGACCTCCGAGCCTGGACAAAGGTCCTCTGGGGTGTTCCCAGAGACTTCGGGCCAGCCTGAAATGAAAAAGGATCACTCTGTCTTATCCACTGGCCCTGACCAGACCTGAGCCCCATAAAGAGGTAAAATTGACATCAGTTAAGCACCTTCTCTGTACCACACCTTGTATGATGCACAGCTGGTCCAGCTGTGGAGTCTACTCCTTTCCCAGAATGCTGCTATAAAGGCAAGCATGGGGGAAAAAAACCAAGTTCATGCCTGCTTGGTGGTGGAAGACGCTGTTTGATCACAGCACCTCACTAGCGCCAGAGCTGCACAGAGAGAGCAGCGGCAGGGAGGGCAGAAGCCAGGCTGGGTCTGTCTGGGGCGTGGCCTGGGAGGAGCTGCGGGGCTGTGGCAAGGCCTGAGCTGGGTGTGGAGGATGCAGGACCCATAGTGCCCACCCCCTTGTGCAAATCCTCCCTTAGGTTTTAGCAGATTGGATGCCCTTCTGGGAGCCTGTGGAGCTGGTATTCATTCCTTTGTCTCTCTCATTTGTGGGCGGATGGAGCTGGTCCAGCCCCTGTGGGAAGGATCGCTCGCCAGGCATAGCAGCAGAGGTCGGAGATGCTCAGGAGAGCTGAGGACACAACCATCGCTTTTACTCTCCCATCTGCAAAAGCTGGGTGATCTCTGCATCTCTTCCTCCCCTGTATGTACTTCTACATCTTCTGGGGAAACTGAGGCAATAAGGGATGGAAATAGCTAATCTCTGTGTGTTAGTTTGTAGGGACTGTGTTAGCAGAGTGACAAAGTGGGGTGGCTTAGGCACTTAACATGTGCCTGTCACCATTTTGGAGCCAGAAGCCCAAGGTGTAGGCTGGGCCAGGTCTTCCTAAGGAGGCCTCTGCTCCTGCCATTTGCCCCTCTGGTTCACACCATCTCTATCCAGGCCTGTCTGTGTCCTGCCCATTCTGATAAGGGTACCAGTCACCCTGGAAGAAGAGCCTTTTCAGCCTCATTTTAAATTGGACCTCCCTTTAGAGAGCCAAGCTCCAAATAGCTGCATTCTGAGACCAGAAGCACTAGAACTTCACCATATGAACTAAGGGGACCAAATTCAGCACACTACACCTGATCCCTGTCTTCCAGGGAACACATAGAGAAGTCCTTTCTACAGAAGTTGGCAACAAGGCCCAAAGGGACCCAAGTGATTCCTGAGACCTGGGGCATAGTGGAGCCGCCCACAGAAGACAGGACCAAGCCTGCCCTGCTTTGGAACCACCTGGGCCCAAACAAAAGTGCAGAGGGTTGTGGGGGGCTCAGGTCTGGGAGCTCAGTCAGGATGGATTCAGAACCATGGCAAGGACTGCAGTGGGCACCTTGGCCAGGCCAAGAGGTGGGCATAGTGCCAGCCTGTGTGTGTGTGTGTGTGTGTGTGTGTGTGTGTGTGTGTGCACGCGTGTGTGTATTTGCACGTACCTGCTCCCCAACCAGCATGGAAGTTACCGGCAATCCCTTTGTGCGGAGCGTGTCCAAGGTGGGTCCAGGCTGCCACATCCACCTGACCCCTCCAAAGTGCTTCTCTCTGCTCCCCTGGGCCTGACCTGATCTTTATCTGATCTGTATTGATCCCCACGCCCAGCCTGCATTCTCCTCCTTCGGGAGGCCTCAGGCAGCTTCTCCCCAAGCCCAGGCCATGCTCCATGCGGCATGCTGGCCAGGGCTCGGTGCCGAGATGTAGCCCCGTGTGGGGACTAGCATGTCCACTCTCAAACCCAGGCGCACACTTGGAGGTTTAGATACAGTGTCCCTGAAAACCTGCATCTTCTTTTTGGCTGCAGAACACATGAATGGGAGAACAGAGATTAATTAGTGCTGGGCCTCTAGGGACCTCTCCCCCACACCTCCACCATAGAGACCTCAGGACCCCAGAAGAGTTGAGCAATGAACAGGGGTGCCAGGAGATAGTGTTATGTGTATGGATGGCGTGAACATAGAGACTATAACATTGCATCATCTTCCTGTCTCCTCTTACTCAATACTAGCTTTTTTCTTCATATACATTCTTCTCCATCAGAAACTCGGTGTCCTCATCTGCCAGGTGGCTGAAAGGAAACAAAAGGCACTAGGCACAGGGCCAGGAACCCTCCCAGTGAGCATCCAGTACTCTGTGGATGCCTCGCCAATGAGGAATCAATCACCTGTGAATCCCAGTCAGTGCTGGCACCTCACTCAGAGAACTTCAATCCTGCAGCGAGTGTTGACGGAGGGCCAACTGTGTGATAGGCCACATTCTAAGCTCTAGAACTGAGCAGGGAGCAAAGCAGGCCCTGTATCCGAATGGAGACCTGCTCCTTGTGGGCGGGAGTAGTAGACGCAGGCATTTCATAGGAAGTCATGTGGCTGTGACTGCCAGGAAGCAAACAGATATGGAAAGGGCTGGAGAGAGATCTCCAGGGTTGTAGGACACCACCATAGACAGGATGAGCGGGCAGATGTCCCTAAAGAGACTGGGAAGACTGAGGGAGGTATGATTATCAAGGGGAGAAAGTTCCAGGCAAAGGGAACAGAAGGCAGCTGAGGGCCAGAGACACTGCTCAGTGGGCCAGAGGGCAGCAAGAGCAGTTGGAGTCCGGATCTTGGTCTCACCAGGCGAGCTCTGCACCCCAGGAGGCACAAGGATGTATGAGCACATGTCCCCGATCCCTTCCCTCCTGCCCCCCTGAGTCCAGTGCCCATCTGGTGGCCTCCGCCCCCACTGTGCCTCCAGGAGTCCAGATGGTCAGCCATTCAGTTAGAATGGTTGGGGGGGGGGGCAAGTGGGACTAAGTGCACTTAGCAGCCTATGGGGGTCAGTGTTCCGACCTCCCCACCCGCCCTGCACCCTGAGCACTCACAGCCTACCTAGCTCAGCTGCCTTCTCTAAGCTTAACGGACAAGCACGGTGACCAGTCCTCAGTCCAGCCCAGTACTCATAGGTCCTGAACATCCCCACCACAGGAGCAGTGCCCGTCTCCCATGGACTGCTCAGCAGTTCACATTCTACCCTTAATCTTTTAGCCATTGTCAACACCCCTAGGAGGTAGGCGGGGATGATGTCATTGTAGAGGAAGAAATTGAAGCTTCAAATGGGAAGCAACTTTCCTCAGGAGCTCATGGCAGGGAGAGGCCTTCCCAGGAGGGCAAAGCCTCTGTTTGCCTGCTTCCTTACAACTCTCTGGCTCGGGACATTGCCTTGATTCCCACATGCACACCTTGGGGCCTGTCCCCAGACTATTGGGACATATTCTCAGCAAGGGGATAGCCATGCTGAGGCATTCCATACCAGCAAGGGATTCCAAGCACCAGGCAGGAAGGCTGTCCTCTCTACAGACATCTTTCTTATGTCATCTCAGACTACAGTATCCACTTCTGCCCCGGCACAGCCAGGCCTCTTGCAGGCTGCACAATGTCTGGCTGCAGCCGTGCCTGCCACATGGCAGGGGAAGCAGCCAATGATGATAGGACTCAGTGAGTCCTGAGAGCTGCTCAGGAGGAGCCCCAAGGAGGCTCCCTGAGGCAGAGCAGTGAGGCAGAGCAGCGCCCCTCTCACAGCTGACCCGCAGGACCTCTGCAGCACCTCAAGCTAGTTGCCTTATTATTTGAATGAGGAAATTACAAGCAGGGAATTCTGAGTTCACTTCTCCAATGAGGAATTGGGTGACATGTTTAGCAACTGTTCTAGTGACAGTAGTAAGATGACTATGCAGGGCCCGCGTGTAGTGTTTAGGACTGACTCAGGTCTCCTGGGTGAGATGGAGGCTCTGAAAATCACCCATCAGCGGAGTGGTAGACGAGGAGCTCCCAGCCAGCAGGTGGGCTCCCAGCTGAGAATGACAAAACATAGGGGACTTCCAGGAGCTGAGGGGACATTCTGAGGGGCTTTCATTGGAGCTGGAACTGGAGGAAGATTCAGGTTCATAAAAGGAGAGTTGGACGCAGACGGGAGAGCAAAGAGGGGAGACACAGGCAATATTGGGAGCAGTTATGGCTGTGAACTGTCCAGTTCTAGTGGAGGCTCAAATAGAGGAGCCCAAGGAAGGGGAGAGGACACTGAATACCATGCTCCAGGATGAGTTGAGATGATATTTTATTTTGTACCCAGGCAGCAGAGATTCTTTAACAATATGTATATATATCTGCATTGTGTTGCACAACTTATAATGGTTTTTTTTTTATTTGAGTCTTGAATTAAAAGGCAACATGGTACACAGCAAGATCAGTATGACTGTCATCCTGACTTTAAATTCAAGGGATGTGGCACAGAAAGTTCCTGGAAAGATCTGCAAAAAACAGCTCAAGCTTCAGGCCTCTGCTGGGATCTTTCCTGGTCCTTGACAGGGCCACCAGGCGTTGATCTGGGAGAGAGGAGCACCAAGGTCCCCGCTATGTGCAGGACAGATTGCTCTGGCCACCACAGAGACAAAAGAGTATCGAAAGGAGGGTGGGTGGGGTCACGAGAGATGCGATTAGGCAGTGCTACATCACTGTCCCGACAAGAGTGAGGCCGGAACAGCCAGGCCAAAAGCGGAATTGCTAGAATTTGGCAGCTTCCTGAGCAGGGTGGGAAGGGACAGGAAGGAAGGAGTTGTCTAACCCAAGGCCCACTTTTAGGTCTGGGAGACTGAGGACACTTCTACCCACATTTAGTGTGGTGAGGGGGAAGAGGAAGAGCCAGGGGTCTCCAAGACCCTGCACCTGTGAGAGTAAGCCTGTGGTCCACACGTTGTTTTTATCTGGAGAGGAAAGTTGTTACCATACGAGTTGTTTTTGCTAAACTAAAACCTCAATGTTCAGGTTTAATTGCAGAGCTGGCACTTTGAGATCAATAAGTGGGTCTTGGGTTGCAGTCTGGGCCCTCGTCTCTGAAAGGCTCGTCATGTGTGTGCCATCTGAGACAGAGGGTACAGTAATGGGCCAGGGTTTGAGAGCTGGGTAACCCCGGGCTCAAATTCCCCCTCTGGCTCTACTCTCCATGTGGTTTAGGTCCATTCCTTGTGTGTGTGTGTGTGTGTGTGTGTGTGTGTGTGTGTGTGTGTGTGTCTTGCACTTTTATCTGTAAGGTATAAGAATGGACATGCAAAAACAAAGCTCTAGATAGGAGGACAGATGCGCTGATGGACAGACACCGTGACAGTCCTACTTCCACGGCTGGGTCTGAGGCTCGCGCCGGCAGGTGCTGGTCAGCAATGAGCATGTGAGACAGCAGCAGGTACTGCTCAGCCCTTTGCCCTCCTGAGGGCACCTAGAGACCTGCACTGTCCATCACACCGACTGGCCTGCAGACAGCAGGGTGCAGAACCTCGGCAAAGCTTCCAAAGGCTTTGTGGAGAGATTAGCTTCCCACCTGGGTTGCTGAGCAGGAGTGATGCAAGGGCGAGAGGGTAATTAACACAGCAAGAAAGACAGTAACAGGCTCGGTACCCAGAGCCAGGGCTGACCTGCTGGGTGGGGACAGCAGCCGCCCTCTGTTGAGGTGGATGCCTAGGGCCCAGCCCAGCCTCTCCTAACTGCAGGCCTCTTTGTCCCCAGCCTCCAGCCGCTCCCACCCGGCCAGCCCCACCCTGCCGGGGCCTCACGCCAGCCCTGTGCTGCCGGTCAGCTACCGCCTGTCGCACACGCGGCTGGCCTTCTTCCTGCGGGAGGCGCGGCCCCCGTCGCTAGCGGTGACCAATGGCTCCCTGCAACGCTCGGAGCCCTTCGTGGTGTTCCAGACCAAGGAGCTTCCGGTGCTCAACGTGTCCCTGGGGCCCTTCAGCACCAGCCAGGTGGTGGCGCGTGAGCTCCTGCAGCCGTCCAGCACCCTGGACATCCCCGAGCGCCTGACGGTCAACTGGAAGGTGCGGGCCTTCATCGTGCGTGCACGCGTACCCGCCTCGCAGCCCGTGGCGCAGGTGCTGTTCTACGTGGCCGGCCGTGACTGGGACGACTTCGGCGTCACCGAGCGGCTGCCCTGCGTCCGCCTGCACGCCTTCCGCGACGCCCGCGAGGTCAAGAGCTCTTGCCGGCTCAGCGGCGGCCTGGCCACCTGCCTCGTGCGCGCTGAGCTGCCCCTGGCTTGGTTCGGGCCGCCTGCGCCCGCAGTGCCGCCCAGCGCCCGCCGCAAGTCCCCGGACGGGCTGGAGCCCGAGGCGGCCGGGGAGGCCCAGCAGGCCGAGCTGTACTACACGCTGCACGCCCCGGACGCGGCGGGCGGCTGTGGGGGCTCGCGGCGGGGGCCCGGGCAGGGTGTCGCGGCGCGGGCCGAGAGCCCCACGCAGCACCCGCTGCTGCGTATAGGGAGCATCAGTCTGTTCCGCCCACCGCCACGGAGGATGCTGCAGGAGCACCGGCTGGACAGCAACCTGATGATCCGCCTGCCGGACCGTCCCCTCAAGCCCGGGGAGGTGCTCAGCATCCTCCTCTACCTCGCCCCCAACTCCTCCTCGCCCTCCAACCCCGGCGTGGAGCACTTTACCCTCAGGTAGGGCGCATCTACGGGGGAGAGACCGGGCGGGCGTGAGGCTGACCTCCCCTCCAGGGCCTCCCTGTGAGTCCCGCCAAATCCTTCCTGCGGGGAAGCTCAGGAGACAATCTTTCTGAGGCTCCGTGTTCTTTCCCGTGGGGCTGCGGTTGGGGAGACTGTCACAGTAAAGGGCAACCAATTTCATGTGTGCTGTGCAGAATGAAGGAGCTGGGGTAACACTCCTGCTTACACATAGGAAGAAATAGGCCCACGAGATGACACAGGACCAAAGAACAGCTCCCGTCCGAGTGAGCAGGCCTGTGTGCCTGCTGGGACCCTGGCCCTGAACCTAGAGCTGGGAGCCAAATTTTCAGGAGGCCCCACTCTTTCCTGTACCTCGAGAACAACACAGTCCATGAGTTCAAAGCTGTCTTGGGTCACGTGCTATCTCCACACCGCATCATGATGCTTCACTGTCTGAGTCTGAGTCTCTTCGGGGGCTTCTGAAGACAAAGTCCCCCCAAAAATGCCTCCCCAAACAGGCAGCATTGGCCTCCAGCCTCTCTGAGTATAGCCCTGCCCTCTGAGCTCAGTCCTTAAGAACCACATATTCCTAGAAAGAGGCAGATCCAATTCAGTTAATGATCCCAAGGTGTGAATCAGGTAGGTCCATCATCAAAGGCCTTAGATGGCATTAACAGCAGTAGAACAGAGAGGATGAGGGAGGAGGCAGTAATGATATCTTAGTCGCAGCATCGCTGAAGTGTTGTGTTTGCAGTAAGCCACTATGCCAACATGCGCAGTGTCCGGAGGAGGGTGAAAAGGCTCGCTCCACCTGCCTCCTGCGTTGTGAGTTCCATCCTGACCCTCTGTCTCCACTTCCTTCTGTTCATTGTAGGGTGAAGGCCAAGAAAGGCGTGACCCTTCTGGGCACCAAGTCTCGCAGTGGCCAGTGGCACGTGACCTCGGAGCTGTTGACTGGGGCAAAGCATTCAACAGCTACTGTGGATGTGGCCTGGGCCCAGGGTACACCGCTGCCCCCCTGGTGAGTCTGCCTCTGTGGAGCAGGCACCTAGGGGGCTCCTCAATGGAGAAGGCAGACTCATGGGTGATCTGAGGTCTAGGGCTGGGGCTGGGGCACCCGGGTGCACTAGGCCAGGCTCAGAGGGCTTAGGGGACTGCTGCCAGGAGAGATAAGGTCTCCACTAAGGCTGCCAGAGCAGCTGGGGAGCTCCCTGACCTCATCCTCTGTCCTCTTCCTGCCCCTTTTGGCAGGGAGGGCCAGGGCCCCCTGGAGATCCTGCAGTTGGACTTCGAGATGGAGAACTTCACCAGCCAGTCAGTAAAGCGCAGGATCATGTGGCACATCGACTACCGTGGTCATGGCGCCCTGCCTGACCTGGAGAGGGCGGTCACAGAGCTGACCGTCGTCCAGCGGGACGTGCAGGCCATTCTGCCCCTGGCCATGGTGAGCAGGCGGGTGAGCAGGCCAGTGGGTGTCTGTGTCCCTGTGCCCGGGAGCGGGGCACTGTGTGCTCTGGGAGACAGGGTGCCTTCTACACCTGGTGCCCATGCTGGGGAGGGCAGCAATGGGAGAAGCACCGTGGACAAGCCATGCATTCGATTCTGGACAGCCACGTTGGAGGGAGGCTCCTATTGTCAGAGATGAGGCACAGGCCCTGGGTAAGGGTCAGTGCCCTGGGTAGGGGTCAGTGCCCTGGGTAGGGGATGTGTGATTTGTGCAAAGGAGCCGTGAGTTTAGATAGAGTGCAGAGAATGACAAGTTGGGGTGGTGGCTGGAACTATCACTGGACACCTCGAATGGCCAGGGGTAAGCGCTGGGCATCAATGTCCAAGCTCTGGGAGGCAGAACATGCTGCAGAGGAGGGGGTAGGGGCTGGAAAGAGGTGACTGTTGGCAACAGAGTGAGGGAACTTGAGGCCACTGCAGCTGTCCGAGAAAGCAAGCCATCTGAGGAGAGGCCTGAGGCTGAATGAAAGCCCATCCTCATATGCACTGTACACACGTGTCCCTGTCCCCATGGGAAAGACACAGGCCAGAGGAGTGGCAGCAGCCAGGAGCATGACCTTCATGGTCAGGTTCCAGGAGAGAGGACAAGAAGCAGAGTTTGCTTGCTCTCTCTCCTCCATGCAGGACACAGAGATCATCAATACTGCCATCCTGACAGGCCGGACAGTGGCCATCCCCGTCAAGGTCATTGCCATCGAGATGACCGGCCTGGTCCTAGATGTCTCTGCCCTGGTGGAATGTGAATCTGACAATGAGGACATCATCAAGGTAAGCTGCTAGAAGTGGGGCTTCTGGGGAGGAAGAGAGGCCTCGGGCCTCTAGAACAGCAGAATCTAAACCCAGGCAGCTCCTGTCACCTGCCCTTGAAGATGACACATACCCATCTGCCCTGGATGCCCACCCTCCCACTCAAAGCTCCGAGTTGCACCACCCGAGCCCTTTCCACTTGGCAGAGCCAGCCTGTCCTCACACCTGCTGACCTCATGGGCTTCCTCTCCCACCTCCTGCGGCCACTGCCAGTGGGCTTTCCGTGGAAGCATGGCAGGCCTCAGGGCAAAGGTAGTGTTGACAACTCAAACTCGGCCCCACAAGTCATTACTGAGCCTGGACATGTGACAGACCCTGGACAAGGGGGACCTGTGGGACAGAGGAATCCTCAAAGACTTGATTAGAATGTGGGTTGCTGGGAGCCAGCGTGGAGACGGAGCTCAGGGAGGAAGCCTCCGGTGAGTCAGACCAGTACTGAAGGCTGTATACTGAGCCCTGCTCCCACCCCACCCCAGATCCTCCAACGCCCAGGCCATAGCACCCTCCTCCTCCCAGGGCCTGCCCTTCCGCTGGTCCTCCACAGCCCAGCACACAGGATGTTCATCAACTTGATGGTGATTTGCCAGCTCCCCAAAGGCCTCCAGATTTGTTTCTTCCTATGGTTTCGGATGGTAGCCAGAGGTGAGATGGAGTCGGAGTTCATGGAAAGCTCAGCCATGGGAGAGAAAGCAAGTTCAACCCTGATGCCGAGGGGGTGGCTGAGCTGCGTGCATGCTGGGGTCCAGCAGGACATCTCTCCCTCGCTCTCTTTCTCTCCCCGAGTCCCTCAGCCCTCTCTTTCTGTGCACTGCCTCTGGGCCTTCTCAGTCCGGGAGCTTGGGGCTCCATGTCCACTCCTGATGTCCAGGGGAGTCAAGCAAAGCTTGGTACTGAACACCCCCCCACACTGACATGGAGGTTTTGCTGCTACAAGCTGGGACAGGACCCAACACACCTGCTCCCAAGAGCCCTCGGTCTGCACCTCCTCTCCACCCAGATTGCCCCACCCCAGCGATGGCACAGATACAGAAAGGAATTAAGGAGGGTTAGAAATGGAATTTGTTACAGATCCCAATGAAATATACTCGGGTTCTGTGTAGGATTTGCCAGCATTCTAAACGGAACTCCCAGCCTGCAGATGGGAATCTCTGCCTTCCCAGGTGGGAAACAAGCTTCACTGGAAGGGCTGCTGTCTCCAGCCCCCTCTCTGCACCTGTGAGATGATCCAGGGAGCCAGCAGGAACCAGATGGTACAGGGGCTCAGCTTATAACAAGCCACCACCCTAACCCTCCATCCAGCGCTGCAGGGTCTTCTGGGTGCTACCAGCCCAATGGCTGCAGGACAGACCTTCCTGTAGTCTCGAGGTTCTGGCCCATGAGTGTTTGCCAGCAGGAGCCCAAGACGTATATATATGCAGGATCCGCTCCAGGGTGCTAGGTGTGTGTGTGGGCACGCTTATACACACAGCCATCTGCATCTGCCCTGGAGTTCTGGCAGTGCCCTTGTGTGACTGGGCTCTGGGCTCCTCTAAGATGTGCCCAGGGGTATGTGTTGGTTCCACCCAGGGAATCTTGAGGAATGCAGGTTGCTACCTAGGTGGGCACATGCTGGCAGCCTTCCATCTGGCTGGGCCCAGGCTCTTGGATTTGAGTTTTGTTCCCACCCTTCTTTAGCTCCACACCTGGTTCAAGTAGCTTCCACACCTGACACTGACCAGCTGCCCATTCTCTCGGGCATGGCCATGGAGGAGGCCTGTCCTCATCTTTGTGCTCTTCCTGTGCAGCCATGAACCACCTGGACTTGTCCCACCAGATCCCTGGCTCTATCTACAGCATCAGGCACACAGACAGGGGCCGGCCATGGGAGGCTTCTCCCCCTCCACCTCCGCCCTCCGTGTGTGGTTCCAGCGGGTCAGAAACAGCCCCTGGTAAACACATTTGCCCATTGGTCCCTGAGTAGGGGCAGACACCTTCCACCACAGACCCTGAGGAACGATCACTAGAGAAGCAGGGAGAGGCAGAGATAGAAATTAGCACCTCTCAGAGGAGTCAGTGCCTTCTCCACATGCCCCTCCCTTGCAGTCTGACCTGTCTATCTCTCTGTCTCCCTGTATGTCTCTCTGTCTCTGTTTCTGTCTGTCTCTCTGTCTTTCTCTGTCTCTCTGTGTCTGTCTGTCCGTCCGTCTGTCTGTCTCCTACTCCTGCTTGTCTGACCCAGTTCCCCTGCACTGCTCTGCAGAAAGCCCTTTCAGGGTAAGATAACCATCTTGCTCCTCCCTCTTCCTAGGTGTCCAGCAGCTGCGACTATGTATTCGTGAGTGGAAAAGAGTCTCGGGGGTCCATGAATGCCAGGGTCACCTTCCGCTATGACATGCTCAGTGCCCCTCTGGAAATGACTGTCTGGGTCCCCAAGCTGCCTCTGCACATTGAGCTCTCAGATGCCCGCCTCAGCCAAGTGAAGGGCTGGAGGGTCCCGATCCTCCCGGACCGGAGGTACAGTGGACTCTCGGGACACGTGCGGTGACACAGCTTGGCGTAGTGTGGTCTGTGTGTGTGCACAGGACCCCAAGAGCACAGCCTGTGAGTCCGCTGTGCACTCAGTGAACTTGCACTGAACAACTACTGTGTGCTGGACACCAACAGATACTGAACACACAGGGTGGCCGTGGCCAGGGCCTGACCCAGCCAGGCTCTCCCCAGCAGTCATGCCTTGCCACTCACACTGGTGAGCAGGAAGACCCACGTCCAGAGAGTCAGGTGGCACAAAGGGGAAGACCCTATTCTTGACAGGACCGATCAAGGGAGGTGTCTTGGAAGAGTTTATCCTTGAGCTATGTCTTAATGACAAGGGGAAGGAGCAGGCCTGGGAGACCAAAGGAGGAGAAAAGAGGCCAACAAAAGAGCAGACAGAGCAGGGGCCTGAGCACCCATCTGCCAACCTGTGCCCAACCTGGGCACACCAGCGCCAACCTCGGAAGTCCATAAACACAGATGCGCTGTGATGCACCCCACGTCCATCTGGGGGGGGCGTGTTCCTGTGTCTCCCCACGCACCATTCACCCACTGTGTGCTATGGGGAGAAAGCTCAGCAAGAGAGAGAAGCAAAGGAAAGAGTCAGGTGGCTGGGGCACAGGGCGGGGAGAGGAGCAAGCGGCTGGGGGAGAAGTAGGCTAGTTCGGTGCCACAGAGATTGGCAAGAGCAAGTCGGTGCGGACCAGAACCTCCAAGCAACCAAGTTAGTTACCACAGGGAAGAGCCCTCCAGAATGGGTGAAAACACTGCATGGTTGATGCCAACCCAGCACCAGCAGGCTTCATCTCCAGGGCAGCCTTTCTGGGCACATGGTTCCTGGTCTTAGCATCTTTTGCAGTTTTCATGGGCCAAGGACTTCCCTAACCCAGTCCAGGTTCCCTTCTGCAAAAACAGTCTACCAGTTTCTCTCTCTCTCTCTCTCTCTCTCTGTCTCTCTCTCTCTGTCTCTTTCTCTCTGTCTCTGCCTCTCTCTCTGCCTCTGTCTCTCTCTGTCTCTCTGTCTCTGTCTCTCTCTCTCTGTCTCTCTGTCTCTCTCTGTCTCTCTGTCTCTCCCTCTCTCTCTCTCTCTCTCTCTCTGTCTATCTCTCTCCTGTCGAATTTTACTCAAAAGCAGGAAGAGAAAGCAGGTGGTGCCTTCCAGGCTGGGCTTGGAAATCTCCTCTGTTAAACAGCAGAGTTGGTCACTTACAATTTCTATTTTTCACACAATTCTAGGACACAGTTCAGCTAAGTTTGTAACACTCTGTGACAAGGACTTCTACTTACTCCAGTTTAGAGCACACGGTGCCAGGCACATGGAAGAGAAGCAGCTACTGTGGGGTTTATACACCAGCTGTTTCCAGCTGGATTACAGGCATCACAGGAGCTGAGAAGGCTCGTGCCAGGTATGCTTCACATGTGCAAGACCCTGGTCTAGCCCAAGCAGTAAAAATGCACTCAAAGCAGCCCCCTTTCTAGGAGAAGAGAGCTGGGCAGCCTGGAACAACTAGAGATGGAAGGAGAGCCAGGGGAGCCGAAACTGGCAGGGCAGGGATGAGAAAGGGGGCCCTTTGCCCCGTCAACCTTGACCTTGGCACATACCCGCCCCAGGTCGGCCCGCGAGAGTGAAGACGAGGACGACGAGGAGGAGGAGCGGAGGCAGAGTGCCAGCAGGGGCTGCACCCTGCAGTACCAGCACTCCACCCTGCAAGTCTTCACCCAGTTCCATACCACGTCCTCCGAGGGCACCGACCAGGTGGTCACCATGCTGGGTCCAGATTGGCTGGTGGAAGTCACGGACCTGGTCAGTGACTTCATGCGGGTGGGCGACCCGCGAGTGGCACACATGGTGGACAGCAGCACGCTGGCCGGCCTGGAGCCAGGCACCACCCCCTTTAAGGTAGGCATGGGTGCATCTGCATGCAGAGGGGCGCTATCAGGGGCTCGGCCTTCCAGAACGACCTGACCTGGTGCCAGGGTCAGTCCTTTCCCAGCTGCCCTGTACCCATGATCAAAGGTTTAGCTTCCTCCCGGTGAGATTCTCACTCTGAGCTTTACCAGTGTTTGTCAGCCTTGCCCCATTCCACAAGGTGACTCTAAACTGACTCTGGGTAGAAGTCACCAACCTACAAAATTATAAATAGTGACCCAAGAGCCATATGATCCAACATTTCAAAATGGAGAGGTTTCTCATTTTAAAACAATCTAGATTTAGGGGTTTATCAAAAAATGAATCTGCCAACACTAGATTTGGGGTCTAGCTGGAGCCAACCCAAGTGTCCCTTTTAATCAATCGTAGGTTCCCCCATCGCCACAGGCCCCACCACTCCCTTTTGTCTCCCTGATGCTGAGGCTGGACAGTAGTTGCCATCTCCCGCTGGGGGTAGCTTGCTTTCCTTAAAACCAGCCCACTTATCTTGCTTGTGGGCCCAGCTGAGCCTCTGGCTGTCCTGTGATGCATGGGCCCCGGTTTTGATTTGCAAGACTTAGAGCCCTGCGCCCTGGCAGCCCCTGTGTGAGGCTGTCTCCTGAGAGTGCTGGAGACCCCAGGTAGGGGAGTGTGCTGACTGGGCCCTCTCCTACCCCTGCCCTCTGCCTCAGGTGGTGTCCCCGCTGACAGAGGCTGTCCTGGGGGAGACGCTGCTGACGGTGACGGAGGAGAAGGTCAGCATCACACAGCTGCAGGCCCAGGTGGTGGCCAGCCTGGCCCTCTCCCTGCGGCCCAGCCCTGGGAGCAGCCACACCATCCTGGCCACCACAGCTGCCCAGCAGACCCTCAGCTTCCTCAAGCAGGTAACGGGCTCCCAGGTAACCAGCCAGGGAAGCCAGGGAAGAGTGTAACTGGGGGCTCTGTCTTTCTCCTGTGCCATGAATCCTTGAATTAGGCCTGGTCATGGGTGACCTGTCTGCCCTCAGAGCCCTGCACAGAGGGTTTGGGCTGGTCCCACACTCCACTTGCCACCCTGAGGCATTTCTACAGAGGGCCCCTCCTGGATGCCCAAAGGACATTCACTTCTGTCTCACACCGCCCGCCGTAGGAAGTGCCAAACCCACCCCTGGAGCCCCAGCCACACAGGGGATCAAGGTGGGGAGGGGACAGTGAGAGGACCAAGGAGTGAGGAAGTGAGTATCAGCAATGGACCAGGACCCATGTCGCAGGGACTTTCAGCACTAACACTGTGCCCAGGTCCATCGCTTCTCTCTGGGCTCAGACCCCAATCTGCAGAGAGAACGACCCCTAGATGGTCTTCACCAATAGGGGAGGAGGCTGCAGGCAAGTGTGTGCTCTCTCTGGCTGGGGGCAGGCTGAGGAGTTCCAAGGTCAAGTGTGGACCTGGGGGCAACCTCTGTAGAACTTACCTTCACTTTAGCAAAGGTGGGAGCAGCCTTGGGGTTAACAAGGTCTAGAGGTTGCGCACGACCTGCTCATCATACCCTGCACTCTGCAGAAAGGGAGCACTCCACCCACACGAGTGTTCCCAAGTGCCTGCCCCCCCGCCAGGTTCCATTTCACCCCTGAGGGCACAGCAGGCACCGGGAGCCCTTGGTCCTTAGCCTCCTGAGTTCAGATCTTCCCGGAAAGCTCCGAGCAGGCTCTGACTCTCGTCTCTCCTCCCCTAGGAAGCCCTCCTGAACCTCTGGCTTTCCTACAGCGATGGCACCACGGCCCCACTCTCCCTCCACAGCCCCCGGGACTATGGGCTGCTGGTGAGCAGCCTGGACGAGCGGGTGGCCACCGTGACCCAGGACCGAGCCTTCCCGCTGGTGGTGGCCGAGGCTGAGGGGTCAGGGGAGCTGCTCCGTGCCGAGCTCACCATTGCTGAGAGCTGCCAGAAAACCAAGCGCAAGAGTGTGCTGGCCACGACCCCTGTGGGCCTGCGGGTGCACTTCGGGCGGGACGAGGAGGACCCCACTTATGACTACCCGGGCCCCAGCCAGCCGGGGCCTGGAGGAGGTGAGGATGAGGCTCGAGGAGCTGGTCCCCCAGGCACAGGGCTCCCTGTGCTGGACGGCCCAGGCCCAGGCACATCCAGCCCGGCCGTGCCACCCACGGAAGACTTCCTCCCACTGCCCACCGGCTTCCTGCAGATGCCCCGGGGTCTGACCGACCTGGAGATTGGCATGTATGCACTGTTGGGTGTCTTCTGCCTCGCCATCCTCGTCTTCCTCATCAACTGCATTGTGTTCGTGCTCCGATACCGGCACAAGCGCATCCCACCAGAAGGCCAGACCAGCATGGACCACTCCCACCACTGGGTGTTCCTGGGCAACGGGCAGCCCTTGAGGGTTCAGGGGGAGCTCTCACCCCCTGTCGGCAACCCCCTGGAGACTGTACCCGCCTGCTGCCACGGAGACCACCACAGCAGTGGCAGCTCACAGACCAGCGTCCAGAGCCAGGTGCACGGCCGGGGCGACGGCTCCTCTGGGGGCTCAGCCCGGGACCAGGCCGAGGACCCTGCCAGCTCACCCACTTCCAAGCGCAAGAGGGTGAAGTTTACCACCTTCACCACACTGCCCTCGGAGGAGCTGGCCTATGACTCGGTGCCTGCTGGTGAGGAAGATGAGGAGGATGAAGAAGAACTGGGTTGGGGCTGCCAGGAGGTGGCAGGCACCACAAGGCCTACAGCACCTCCAGACCTGCAAAATTACATGCGCAGAATCAAAGAGATTGCATAGAGGCACCAGCTGGCTGTGACAGCCCCAGGGCAGTGTGCTCTGAGTAGGACTCGGCCAGGACTCCAGCTCACACTGACGCAGGCCCAGCCAGTTGGTTTCCTATCCCTTGCCCTTGCAGCTTTGCTCTGAGCCAACAGCACCTCCCTGGTGCAGCCCTGCCAGCCGCCCACCTTTGCTCTCTCACGCCCCCTGCAGGTGGAGGCTCCTTCCTAACTGGGCCTGTAGAAGGAAAGTGGTCCACGCCCAGCTCCACCCTTTCCAAACCTCCTCCTGTCTCCAGCAACTCCTGCCCCAAGAGTGAGGCTCAGAGGCCACCGGCTCCTGGGCGAGGGGGGCCCACACTGTGTCCAACCCTGCTTCCCAAGCGCCCTGTCGTCCCCCTTAAGGGGGGTAACCTAGGTGGGGAGGGAGGTTGTGTCACAAGCTGCACAAAGACTTCTCTCAAACCAATATTCAGGGATTTCTATCCTTCAGGGTGGGGAGGTGGCAGCTGCCTGCCTTGCCAAGGATCTTGCTTTGGACAAAAACAGGGGTTTGAGGACAGTTGTGGCAACAACAGGCTTCCGGTTGCTTCCCAGGTCCCAGAGCTGACTCACAGGGGTCTGGTGCCAAGCAGGCACGTCCTGGGTTCTTCCAGGGCTACAGAAGCACCTATGCAAGAGGGGCTCTAGTCTCTCTCTGGCCACACCACACGCCCACGCTGTGTCCTCAGGCCGGGGGTCCAGGGGCCCCTCTGCCACGGCAAGATCAGCACTAGCGCGCCTTAGCCGCCTGGCTGTGCTCACACCGCTTGCCTCTGTGCCACAAGGTGGGTAGCCACCATCTCCCCAGGGCAGAATCGCAGTCTGGGAGAAGAGGGTGCCCGGGTGGGGGGTATGAAGGCTCTGGGGAGTGCCAAGGCCAGAGGGAGCTGGCATCTCACTTCCCCATCCCATGGCCACCTTCTCTGGGTTCTACCCACCACTGTGTCTGATTTTCATAAATAAATGGAGGCCATCATACTGGGGGTGGGGGCAGCAGCTCCCAGCAAACAGACAGTACACATGGCTGGCTCTGTCTCTTCCTTATGTACATGAGCATGTACACACATACAGACACACACACACACAAACACACACACACACACAAACACACACACACACACACACACACACACACAGAGGCTATATCCCTGGTCTCCTCTGCTATAGACAGTGACTCTCCGGTGCCACGGGGATGCCCACATCAGGGACGAAAGATGCACCAAGCTGGAAATGTGCCCTAGAGGAAATGTGGCTCCTGGGAGAGTCTGCTGTGCTTGTCTCAGAGGAGACAGGGAGGGCAGAGGAACGTCTCAGGATGAGGGGCACAGAAATGTGAGAGGTGCCTTCCTGAGCTTGCTCGTTTCCTGCCGTGTATACCCGCCTCCGTTGAAGCCTCTTCCTGGCACGTTCTGAAGGGAGCCTCCTTCTCAGGCCAAGGAGGAGCCTGGGCTCACAGCGGAGAAGACAATCAAGCCTGCCCTCCCACTGTGGGAGGGCCAGTGGGAAGCACACAATGGACCTCGGGGCCCCAGGAGTCCTCTCAGCACAGGTGGCAAAGGGGGGACATGGTGGGCCTGGGAGCTCCCGGCCAGATAGGGCAGGAACTCAGCATGCTGGCTAGTCAGCTCCATGGCCCTGGGTGGGTGGCACAGCAACCATCCTGGAGAGTAGGAGCTGCGGCCGGCCTCTCCGGGAAAGGACCTACGGCAGATGGGGGCTGCAATGGCTCCTCCAGCATATGCTGCTGTGTGACCTCAGAGAAGCCTGGCTCCGGAGACCAACTGCTCCACCCACCTCAGCAGCTCTGAGCTTACTGTGAGAATTAAATGAGATTGTATATGTAAAATGTGCAGTGTGCTACCCAGGAGCAGGCTGGGAACTGGCACAGTCTGTGGCCTAAATACGGTCTCAGTAATTGCACTCGGACCCACCTGCGGCTTAGTTTGCAAGTAAAGTGCCCGCTTGAAAGAGACTCAAGGCTGGCTGACTCTGCCCACCATATGTTAGCTACAAGGGGGCAGCTGCTGAAAGCCATGCACAGAGGTGCCAGACCACCAGATGTGCCACGTGAGTCCACCCTGACGACCCAGCGGGCATGGAGGTCTTGGTAGCTTCATAACCCACTGTGCCTGATGTGGTGCTTGGCATTGGCAGATTCCTAACAATCATTACAGCCTGTCCTCCAGAGCCTCTGGAAGACCAACAGGCTACTTGCCAATCACTGGGGACAATGGTATAGCTTTGCCTAGTGGCTGGAGTACGGAGCAAGGGAAGACACACTAAGGAGTGTCTGCTGAGAAAGTGGCTAGGAGTGCTGAACGAAAGCGGGACTGTTGCTCAGGTGGGAGCGTGAATCCCTGGCAATGAGAAAAGCAAACAGCATCTACAAAGGTAGAGAGGCCACTGAGAACACAGGGGCTCAGGTTCACATGTCAACACTTCCGGTCAAGGTCAACTTCCGGCAAGCCAGTTCTTCTGGTCCCAAGGTGGAAGGGAGGGATTATGGCAGATGGGGGAGGATCCCACAGCAGAGAGGCTGCTTCCTTCCTTCTGGAGGCGACAAGCAGAGCTGCTGTTTCAGTGCTGAGACCTCCTTTCCTAATTATCTCCAGGGACCTGCCCTGGGGAGAGGCAAGTACACTCCGTGGAAATGGTTCTGCTTACACCAACCTGAAGACTAGGGCCCAGAAAAGAGGAGCTGTGGGCCGGAAGTCCCACAGCAGACCTCAGAACAAGCCAGGGCCATGCGAGCTGTCCCCAATGTGCCCATCATTCCCCAGCTCAGCTTGGTCCACTCGCAGGACCCAGGGGCAACTACGGCACTGCCTGGCCTTCTCAGAGGCCGAGCGAGCAGGCACAGGCTTTGAGGAGAGAGGCGGGGACACTGAGCTGACCGCCCCTCTGGAATGACAGTGGCACTGAATTCCTCTTTAAAAATTCGTCTTCAACCCTGAAAGAAATCGAGGGACCTTGTAAAGAGTAGCTATTGACAGAGAGCTGCTCAGGGAGTGCCCGGGAATGGGGCCCATGAATCAGCTCTCAAACTCAATGAGATTCTCAGCTGGCCTCAGTAGGAAGGCAGGGCAGAACCGGGAAACCCCGGAGAACCTACTGCAGCATGCCCGCACCGGGCCAGCTCCAGGCCCTACAGCTCTCAGCACACCAGCCCTGGACGCCCCTCCATGCTGGCCTTCAACCGATACTGAGCGCTTACACACAGGCCCCCTCATGCCCCAGAAGAGAAAGCTCCTGAGCAGGAACAGAGCTCGGAGCCAAATGGAAAAGCATATAAATACAGTCCATGGGCTGGAGAAGGAAACTCACCTAGAAGGCCTGGATGTCCCCGACAACTTGGCAGGGACCCCTATGATCTGACGGTGTGTTTTCTGTGTGACCTTCAGCCAGTGTGTCATCAGTTCTGAGCCCTCACTTCCCCACCGGGGAAAAAGTACGGAAATCACCACTCCAAGGCAGGTCTGTGGGCCTCCAGAAGAAGCCCCTGACTCACCATTTGTATTCTACCATGAGCTTGAGAGGTAAGAATTCCTATTCCTGCAACACACATGAAGATACAGGCACAGAGAGGGTGAGAATTCACCTGAACTCTCCGATCTAGACATGAGCAAAGGCAGCTCCCAAGCCACCCACCTCCCAAGCCACCCACCCTGCGCCATGTCCTGAGTCACCTGACAGACACATTGGCAAGGGGGATCAGGGCCGGGAGATGGGCAGCAGGAGAAGGCCAGGGAGTGTCTCTAGATCAGTATGCTCAGGGTCGGGGTGAGGGGGGGCACAGGACCTCCCCTGGGCCACTGAGGGCTGTGACCCCACTCTAGACACAGGGCTCACGTCAACACTGAGAAGCCACTCTCCCATCCCCCTCAGCTCTTCACCCCCAGCCAGCATCACAGCCGACGACCATCCCTGACCCATAGCAGAGAAGCAGCTGGCTTTCCTGGTCAGGTGCTGAGCCGGCCTGGTCTGGGGAGCCAGCAACACAGGAGAGCTGCCTGGTGCAGAGGGCTTGTCAGGAAGCTGTCCTGTCCTGACCTCTGGCTGTCCCCTCTGCCCCCAGGGCTAAGCCAGAGAAGCTGGGAAGCTGAGAACATCCCCATCCCTGCTGCAATGGCTCTACAGATCCAACAGAGCGCCGAGCACCAACCAACAATGTTTCATGACCACTCACATTTACTTAGAGCTCACTACCTGGTAAGCACTTTATAGCCATCACTCCAATGACAGCCAAGTACAGTGGGTGCTACTATGGTACGCATTTTATGGGTGGCAAACCAAGTTCAGGTTGCTGTGTGATTTGTCTTATGCTGCACAGCAAATCCAAAGCACAAACAGGATTCAAAGCCAGGGCAGGTGGGCTCCAAGCTTCCCATCTTCCACTGCCCCACACTGCCCTCCGCAGGGTGAGCAGGAACACAGTCAGCTGATGCCATGGCAGGAGCGCCACCCTAGGACTCTGGTTGGGTGGGAGCTTCTGCTCTGCCACCAACTGGTTGTGTGGCCAAAAGCCTCTGTGTGCAGTGAGCCACGACTCTCCTCTAGGACACAGGCCTGATGGTCCCTCCAGTGCCATCCAGCTCAACATCCATCCCGCCCCAGGTGTGAGGCTTTCGCCCCATCCACCCTTCTGCTCCTGCTCTGCTCCGTTCCTCCTCGATCCTGGAGGAGCAGCTGCTGTGGGGAAGGCATCGAGGAGGTAACAGGCTCCACCAGCTTTGCCTGTCCCAACTCAGTGCTGCCTTGAGTTTGAGGTCACTGTCAGGCTGCCACTCTTCAGGGGAGATAAGACACCTACCTGTGACACTCCATCTGAGAGAGGAAAGGACATCAGACACTCAGAGGAGCCGGCACTGCACCAGTGACCTATGAGAACACAGAGCAGAGCACCAAGCAAATAGGGAGGGCAGGAGTGGAGTCTGGGAGGGCAGCCTGGAGGAGGGCCATCAGTGCCCTTGAAGTGAGCACCCACCACCTGGCCAGGATGCCAGAACAAGATGGCTGTTAGGAGCTGGGATGGATTTAGCCCCTCCCCCCACACACATGTACGCATGTGCATGTGCGCACACACGCACACACACACACACACTCATGTATTTACAGAATTGCACACCAGCTCTGTGGCCTCCTCCTGAGGTCTCTTTCCTCTTCTTCTCCCCCTAGGCTCAGTCCCAGGATGCACTGCACTTAGCCCACATCCCCTGGGCTGGTGGGAGAGAAGAGGAGGGGGAAGAGCATTCCAGGGATGCAGCCCCTCAAGGGACTCTCCACTTCCCACACAGTAACAGCCCACAGCAGCTAATGCTCAAGCATACTACAGGGCAGAGCAGGTGAGAAGCCACAGGTCACAGGGCAGGAGCATGTCTGGACCACACTATGAGGAAAGAAGAGTGGGCCCCACAGAGAGGGTCCCCGGAAAGCTGGGCAGCCCCACAAGCTCTCATATATTCATGGGGTCTCTGCAGAGAGGAGCAGCTGCCCATCTGCACAAATAACCTTCAGGGGTCCTTGCATCTACAGGAGCTTGTCAGAAGGAAGTGTGGCCAGGAGCACATCTTTCCATGCCTAAAACAATCAATACTCTCACAGCGTGCGGAAGAATCCCCATTTACATGCAAGCCATCGCTGACTTAATTGCGAAGATTCTTATCCATTCATTAAAATGGCCAGAGGGTCCTCTATTTGGAAATATTTTGCATTGCAAAGACTGTGCACTGATTTATTTGGGGCTGGTGCCTGATACCGTGGATCCAGAAGCCCTCATGCAAGGGGGTGGCCCTGGTCCTCTGGGTGGGCGTTCTGTGCATGGCAGCCAAGAAGGATTCTAAATCAAAGGGACAGCGATCCTGGACAGAGATCGGAAGGAAGGGGCCCCTCAGGACTCTGGCTCAGGCCATGGAAGAGAAGAATTGATTCTTCCACGCTTTGGTTTCCTGTCTACAAAATGCGGATAAAGTACCACCTAACTCTTAGGTCTTGTGAGGATTAAATGAGTTATTGCACATGAAATACAGAAAATGTCTCACCCTCCACTCGCCTCTGCAAAGGCAAGCTATTATTTTACCGTGTTCCAAAAGAAAGATGAATTTTCTAAAGCGATGCGGTGTGGAGATCTGATCCAACCCTTGCTCTGATACTCAGTTTTCTTGCGGGTTCATTGAGGCTTGGTGCGTAGCTATAAGACTTCACATGGAACTGAGTCATTGCCCGGGGGACTTCAGCAATTACAGGGAGACACTGGAAACCCCCAAATGAAAGATCCTGATGACGTGCCAGTTGAGGCAGAAGGCGTTGGAACACTTAGTGAGCTGCTGTCAGGAGAGCTATTTTTAAAGCATTCTTCAAGATGTGCTTTTTCCTGATGGTCTCTAGTCCCTGAAATCACTCTAAAATGAGTGACCTTAACCGAATCTCTTGTGCTTCAGGTCTGTGGACAATCAGCTCATTTCCATGATGGCGGACAGTAATGCTTACAGAAAGCCGGTCCCCAGACACTAGGCTAAGGCAGGCCAGAAGCTATTTACCAGACCAGGCCTTCTACAGCCCTGTCCCATTCCTCAACCTGGCACAGAGCTCCAAGGGCCACCCCCAGTCTCAGCACAGAGCCAGGTGTATATGTCTATCTGCAGCATGCAGGCCTGGCTCGCAGTGTGGAATATCTGACGCTAGCTTTTCTCCACACTGTTCAGAGGCTAGGGAGAACACAGCCTATGGGGCCACTGCCACCTCCCCCCACTCCATCCTTCCGTTTCTCTCTTCTTCTGAGGTCTGCATGACAGGCCCCCTAGTGAAGAACACAATGGGACAGGGCTTCGGATACACTGGCCTGGCCCCTTCTATATGGAAGGGTTACCACAGCCAGCAGAGCTGGGTGAGGAGCTGGGAACCTGCAATAGCCACTTGGTTTCTGATAGCAGAGACGCCCTCTCCAAGGCAGCATGTGACCTGGGAGGAGCAGGTTCCATCCACAAATGCTCTGCCCTGGGATTGAGTCTCCCAGTGGGCTGGGGCTCCTGGTCCTACAGTATCCACTCACATTTCCAGAAAGATGCACAGACTTTGTTCCAGGCCCTCAGGTCCTCAAGGTTGCTCCCCAAAGCTGTCTGCTTCTCTCCTCCCAGCCCCAGATAAAACCACTGGACCCTAAAGTCGGTTTTGTGCAAATCCTATTCCTAAAGAGAACTGGTAGGGAAAGTCAGGTGGGACCTCTGCCCAGCTTCCCCACTGGAAATCCCCCCTTGACTCTTCTACTCAAAGCAGAAGCCTGGGGTCCATCCCCTCCATCCCTCCAGCTGACTTGTGTCCTTCAGGGCACCTGCCAGTGCATGAAGGTAGCTGCTTATTTCTCCTGCTCTGTGAGCACTAGAGCCCGGGAGGGGCTCTTACAGCCACTCGCCCTGCAGAGTGGTGAGGATTTCTACTGTCCCAACCCTGGCTGACTCACAGCCTCAGCCAGGAACAGCAGTGATTCAGTGCAGAAAGAAGATTAGGAATAAGAAGCACAGACTTGGAGGATCCTGCTCCTCATGGCTCAGGTGCATCCACTACCTGCTTGTACCTCCTCTCCTGGAAGAAGGCTTGGCCTTCCCACCTGGACAGCTTCCAGAAGAGTAGAGAGGAAAGTCATTTGTAAGGTTCAAAGGTTTTGTCAGTCAGGTGAAATAGTGCACCGTATAATCCCAGCTACTCAGAAGGCTGAGGAAGAAATGTTACAAGTTTGAGGCCAGCTTGTGCAACTTAGTGAGTCTCTGTCTCAAAATAAAAAAATAAAAGCTCTGGGAATGGCTGGGGATATAGCTCAGTGGTTCCGCCTGTCTTGCAAGCGCAAGGGCCCGGGTTCGATCCCCGGTAACCACATACAATACTGGGCGTGGAGACTCACCCCAGCTGCAATCATTACCACATACCACAGTGCCGGGCGTGGTGGCTCACGCCTATAACCCCAGCACTTGGGAGACAGAGGCAGGAGGATTGCTGTGATGTGAGTTGGAGGCTGAGCTCAGGGCCAGCCTGAACCACAAAGTGAGACCCTATCTCAAAAAAAAAAAAATAAAATAAAATAAGGTCTGAGAATATAGCTAATGCTAGAGTATCCCTGGGTTCAATCCCCTGGGCCACAAAAAATGCACAGCTTTCTTTGGGACAGCAGAACTCATGCTGGGAAAAGGATGGGACCCAGATCCCAGGAAAGACCCAGGAGCAGGATAGGACCTGGGAAATTTTGGAAACTGCCCAGGGCTCTCCCACTAAGTTCAGTGACTAAGCTGGGGCTGGCAGGAGCAGCAATATAGGACAAGGCAGCAAGGAAGTACCACAAAATTGGATTGTATCCTAACCCAGTGTGAACCAGTAGAGTAAACTTTTTAAGCAGAAAATATCCAAGCAGTTTAGACCAATAAATTGTAGAAAGACAAAGGAGAAAGGAGAGGCATCAACAACAGATAATGGGTATGTACTGAGCCTTCCCAAATGAGACTCTCAACTTCCCAAATCCCTCACTTTAATCACTTATTCCTCATGATGATTTGTTCTACAATCCCCCCCACCACCAAATATCATGTATTCAGTGGTAGGGCTTTTGGGAGGTAATTGGATTGTGAGAAGCCATAAGTTGATCCATGAATGAGTTCACCACTGAAAGTACTGTTAAGAGGGAAGTTCTGGTTAAAAGAGGTGTGTGATTGAGGGTGTGCCTTTGGGGAGCCTCTCTCCCTGCCTTAGCTTCCTGGCTGCCATCTTTGACTAGGCATTTCCCCATGCTATTTCTGCCCCAGAGCCAGCTAACCTTGGACTGAACCCATTGAAACTATAAGCCAAAATATAAATCTCTTCCCTTAAATTGCAAGTGAGTGGAAAACCTGACAAATACACTCTTCTGTAAGGCTCCCTAAGTCCCATTCTCCTTCAAATCTCTGTCCCCTGAGATAGTGACATCAGGAAGAAAGGACTTAGGAGTTTAGTGGGGCTGAGTTTGAATCTTGTTTCTGCCACTTCCTTCTTGCTCATCTCTTCAAATCATTTCAGTGTCTTCGTTACTTTCTCATTGCATGACTGTAATCTCCAGCATTCACAAGAGGAAAGGTTTATTTGGTTCAGAGTTGTGGAGGCTTCAGTCCGTAGCTGGCTGGCTCCAGGGCAGGGTGACATGGCAGAGGACACACAGAAGAGAGACAGCTTGTGGCATGAAGGCTGGACACAGAGAGAGATGAAGGGAGGAAGGAGCCCATGCCCCCACTGACCCAGCTCCTTGAGTATGTTTCACTTCCCAACATCACATTTAGCTATAAACTTGCTAGTGAACTAATCCTCTAATGAATATATTCCCATAAGCCAATCATACCCCAAAATTCTCTCCTACTATAGGAGTGTGTGAGGCTTTGGGGGGTATATATGATACAAACCACAACACTCAGCTACCACTTATATGAAGTGGGGCTGAAGATGGCTTTTTCCCCCAGGGTAGTTGTGGAGATCAGTGATCCTTTTCATACACTCAGTGGTGCATAGTAGGTGTTCAATAAGTGGTGAGCAGTACTACAATACCTTTAATTCTCAGAACATATTTGTTAGCCTGGAATCTCCAGTTCCTAGCACAGGAAGGAATAATTTTAGTTTTGGAAGAAACCAAGACCCAGAGCAATGAACTGACTTATCCGAAGCTCTAGAATCTCACTGACCAAGGAGCTGAGATTCAATGTTGGGCTCCATTCCTCCAAGTGCTGAGCAGGGATGTCAGTGGAACAATGTCCTGCCTCATGAGTAACGGGGGCCTGCCTGTGTCCAGTGCCCCCTCCCATCTCTTCTCATCCCCAGATACCAGCCCCTCCTGCTCCTGTGTTGGAGCATCTCTCCTTCCAAAGCCCAGCACACAGCCCAGGCCCAGGGCTGCCAGTGCAGAGGATGGATCCCGAGAGAGGGGGCTGCAGCAACACGAGGAGAAATGCTAAATGTTCCTCACTCTCTCCCTTGGGCCCTGCGTGGGCTGAGGGATGGCCTGTGCTCTGTCAGCGGCCCCAGTTCACGATGGATGCGGGACCTGGTAGGATGGTGTCGGCAACACTTGGCGAGATTCATTTTCCTGCTGCGAGGGGAGAAAAATGGGGCCTTCGTGTCATCCATCTGCTCTGCAGTGAAGTGGCGAACAGGCAAGCCTTGCAGAGAGCGGCCTGAGCCGGCGTGGCTCAGCAGTCTTCCCATGGGTGGGGAGGCAGCCCTGGAACTCATCTCATTGGGTGCTCAGGACTGGTAGGACTCTTAGGGCCGGGCCCCTGCTTGATGGGACCCTTGGGCAGGGACGTGCAGCTCTGAAGCGACCATTATGAAATCAGAAAGAACATGACCTCATTTACAGTGATTCTCACCTCAGAGATGGTCCGGGGAGAATAGCTGGGCCTCCCCAATGTGACCAGAGCCATGCTTTGCCTTGCTGTCCCTTCTACCAGGGCTGTCCCTCTGTGTCACTCCTGGAATCTTACCCAGGTCCAGCACACAAGTCATTTCTTCTGAGGAGCCTTCCCAGAGCCTCTCCATACTCTTGTAGTTATTCCCTCATCAAATACCGATTTAGGTAGCTGAAGATAGAAAGGTCTCTGTCTCGTGTCTGCCACCCCTTGGAGTCATATCACTTCTGATTCTTCTTCCTCTCATCCAAACCTGTGGGAAATTATTTTCAAAACCTATATAGTCAGGACTGAACTAGATGGAGCATGTATAAAACCAAAATTCACCGTTTTCTTCCCAAATCAGGGGTCAATTTCCGGAAGCCTTGGTAAAATATTCAGGGGAGGGGATGGTTACTAGGGATTAAACGCAAGGCTTTCATACTGAGCTACATCTCCAGCTGCATTGTTTGAGTTGCTGAGTTGACCAAATTGGGCTTGTACTTTGAATCCTCCTGCCTTAGACTCCCAGCATGCTGGAATTACAGGTGTGTGGCACCATGCTGGGCTCTAGATACTCTGGTCAAGCACTTTGTGGCTCCAAGAAAGCACCTAACAACAGCTGTTCCTCCACCACAGTGGAGCTATATCCTGACAAACTCATTGCAAGCTGGAAACGGAAGCTGAAAATGCATGTAGTGTGCCCCACCTGATGAACACCCCAGCCTAGCAAGCCAGCACGCTGTGGTGCCCGTCCTTTTCCCGGGGGATCACGTCACGCACTGCTTGGGAGCCACCACTACTGCAGCTGCACCGCATCTTCACAATAGATTTTATTGCAAACCACTGGCCGAGAAGATCCAACTCAAAGTACAACTCCTATTGAATGCATATCGCTTTTGAACCACTATAAAATTTAAACCTTTTAAGTTTATAACTTATAAGCTGAACTACGGTGAGTTGGGGACAATAGACAGGTTCAGTGTGATTTGACTTGTCTAAAGTTGAAATAACACCCCATTTAGTGTAGCAATCTTGTGGCTTTTTTTTTTTCATGATTCTAGAACTGAGCAGCCCTCAAACCAAAGACAGTTCCAAGAACCTCAAAGCTGTAAGAGTCAGACAGTATCTATGGAGAGAAAACGGAAGTGACAGTGGAGACATGGTGAGGTAGAGCCTTAACTGGCTTGACATTTGCTTATTTGATCTGACCACCTATCCCTGACTAAACCTCAGCTGCTCTCCACTGTCTCAGCCAGTAATTGCATCAGGATACGTCTAAGTTTCATTTAGCATGAGTGACTCCATATTTGTTTGGTCCACTGAGCCCAATACAGGAGCACAGTCCAAATCAGTGGCCTCCTACATATATTATTTACCTGACCGCTCCTCCTCCTGGCCGTCCCATTTCTTCCTCCCTTTTCCCAATACCACTTCTTTATTTTACTTTTAATTGATTTTATTGGTACCTTTGATATATACGTTGTGATCACACTCAACATTGAGAGTTTGTATCAGTACATGACACATCTTGATTCTCATGTTTTCCCATTCCTCTACCACTTCTTTGTTTTAGGGCCTTTCTCTGGTACTAGCCACTAATCCCCCCACTTGTACTCTATTAAAATCAAAGTGATTTCACCCCTTCCTCCTCCTTCTCTTCAGCTCCATTTGCTAAAAGGATTGTTCTTATGATGCCTTCCCATTTAACAGATGAGAAAAGTGTGGCCAGTGCAGATAATTCTGCCCAAAGGAACAAGAAGTAAAAGCACAGCCTTGGAATTGCTTCACTCCAAACTTCAGAGCACTTGCTCCACAAGTTTAAAGCTTTCAACACCAGTATGAAGCTGCTGGGGGCTCCTTTGTCACCAGCAAGAAGACAGCCCTCTTTGACACTCTGTCCCCTTATCCCTTATACTCCTGAGACAACCATGCCACCCTCCCACCTGGCATCCCTGCCCAGCCACCTCCACTGAGTCTTTGCCATCTGTTTCTGATGCTGTCATCCTTGGTGGAGAGGCTGCCCTCCCACATTCTTGCCTTTCTGGTTGTCCTTTGGCTCACGCCTGCCCAGAGTAGAGGTCCCTTTGGGTATCCCACCTCTGCTTCCTCAGGCACAGGGCCCCTCCCTACTCTCAGACCATCTGGGGAAGGGGAAAGGACAACTCAGCCACATGGCACACTCTCAAACTTGGCTCAAACTCCTGGCTTCATCTCTCTCTTTTAACTGCTCTCCCCTTGTCCAGAAGGGAAATAGCCTTGCAGGAGATAGTCGGGAGCCCGGGGCTCTAGTCTCTTCATTTGATTCTCCCTTTTAACCAGAGCCTGCAGAGGGTGTAGGGGGTGAGGATGAAGATGACCATACCCTTCCCAGGCCCCAGCACCCACCCCGTGTGTGACCCTGGACAAACCTCCTCCCTTCTCCATCTGTCAAGCAAGAAAGAAGAAAGATCTTTATTCAGACAGAGTCACAGACCCTTTAGAGAAGTTCACAAAAACCACAAACCACCCCGCATCACACACACATTCTTAAAATTCTGACATATTACATTTTACCTGCTACTCAGTGGGGGTGGCTGGCCCACTGATGACCCCACCGGATGTCCCCTTGAAGCTTTGCAGAGGCCACTTTCAGAAGCCCTTGCAGGGTGATCCCTAGAGACCTTTCCACCTTCCATATCGCAGGCCAGGCCAGAGAGAGCAGCCCCAGAATTGGCAAGAGGAGGAGGCATTGCTCCCCTCCCCCTCCCTGGGGCATGTTAGCAAAGCCACTCGCTGAGCCAGCCTCTTGTTCTAGTGCCTGCCCAATCCTGCCTCTTCCTCCCATGAACAATATTAAAACAGATTTGTCCTCGAGAAGCAATGGCACATCTTTCCTGCCAGAGTGGCAACCACATTCCTAGGCTGGTGACTAGCTCTCTGGGCAGGGATGCAGGTCAGAGCAAGGACAGGAGCCCACGACCCACCCCGGGCACTGGCTTGGTCCTGCTGCCCTCAGTAGCCTCTCTCCAGCCCTCTCCATATCCACTTCCAGCCCAGGAGTGTTTTTACATGAACTCAATTGAAAGCCTCAGAGGCAATAGTTTCCCACATCTTTAAAGCGCCCGGTCTCTGCATTAGGCTTATTTGCTCGTACTTCTGTTCAATAAGTAGCTCAATTTGTCATATTTTTACTGAAGCAGCCCAGCCCCCCCCCCCCAAGATGAATCATGGTGCCGTTTCCTTGAGGCTCCTGAATGCAGGGCGCACAAGGAAGGGACCTAGCTCTTCTAGGGCCTTGGCCGTCATTACCCCACCCTCAGGACACAGGCAGGAGAGAGAGCTCAGTGCTAACCCGGCTTCCTGATAGGAGAGTGGAGGCCTGTGGGAAATTCCCTCCTAACTGTACCTATGAGTAAGGTGAGGAACTGGCCAAGAGGAAGAAGTGATAAGAACCATTCTCTTGGTCTATTCGAATCACCTGGTGGCTCTGGTCTCACTGGTGAGACGCTATTGTCCCAAATGCCATGGAGATAGGAAACTCAACTCAGAGAGCAGCTGACATCCTCAGTGCTGCATTCAGAGGACATCTTAGGACAGCTTTCCAGACCTTCTCAGCATCTTAGCAGAAGCCACGTTGAATCTTCAGTGCGTGTGAGGTCTCAGCTCAAGGGCCCCCAAAGAGGAGAACCACCCAGACCCCAGCAAAAGGCCCTAGTCAGGGCTTCGAAACTCTTAGGGGACCTGCTGACAATCACGTCAGGCTCAGGGTCCACAGGGTCTCTGTTCAAATGACTCTGTCCATGCAGCTCCAAAGCAGCCACAGACACTATCTGAACACACAGGCATGGCTGTGCTCCAGCCCGACTTCATTAGAAACCCAGGCAGCCATCTGGTGAAACCACACACACCTCTGCAGACCACATGGGCCTCTTGTCACTCAAGATTATTAGGTTGAGCACTGTCACGGCGCAGCCCAGAATCCTGTGTCTGCTCTTGTGATTAGCACTGTTCGGCCCCGGGGAAAGGCTCCTCCGCGCAGTGTGCTGTAGCTTCCCCAAATGAAAGACAGCAGAGTTTGAACGCCGTGAAGCTCACTGGGATGTTCGGCTGATGACACAGGCTCCACTTGAGACTATGGAGAGGGGCTGAGCCAAGGAAGCCCGCAGGTAAGAAAGAAGGTGAATTAATTAGCTTTTCAAACTCTTGCTCACTGATAGCATGAAAGAAATAGATGCTTGAAAAACAAAGTATTGCTTCCATGTCAGGCTAAGCATCCCTTTCCTGGCTGTCTTCTTGTTCCAATGAATGGTTCCAGAAGTATCCACGGGTTATCAAGTGAATTATTTGTAGCATTTGATCTGGTGGCAAGGCAGCTAAGGAACACTTTGTCTGTATTAGCATCTCATATAATCATCAAGGATATATACAGGTCTAGATGTAAAGAGTAGGATACATCGGGCTGCAGATGTAGCTCACTAGCCCTGGATTAGTCCCAACACTGGAAAAAACAAGGGCAACATTCACATTCATTCCACCTAGCAAAGGCTGGAGGTTTAATGCTAGAGTTGTGAACAATTTTATCTCTATAAAAGACTTAATAATATTGAAATATCTTTTAAAAAAAATTTTTTTTTTTTTTTAGGTTTTTTGAGACAGGGTCTCACTTTTGTGGTTCAGGCTGGCCCTCAGCTCAGCCTCAAACTCACATCATAGCAATCCTCCTGCCTCTGCCTCCCGAGTGCTGGGATTACAGGCGTGAGCCACCACGCCCGGCACTGTGGTATGCGGCACTGATTGCTGCTGGGTGTGAGTCTCCACACCCAGTATAGGTATGTGGTTACCAGGGAATCGAACCCGGGTCCTAGCGCTTGCAAGACAGGCGCTGGAACCACTGAGCTAACTCCCCGGCCCTAAAAAAATTTTTAAAGATCAACTATCTTTGTTATTTTATTTAACTTCTGATATTCATTGTAATGTGAATCATACCTTTTCATTTGAAGGTATCATTTGAACAGGTTTTTGAAAACATATATTGTGTAATATTTCAACTTTTATTTTTACCATTACTAAAACTTAAGTGTTTAATGAAAATACATTCCAGCCAGGGATTTAGCTCAAGTGGCACTGCACCTACCTTGGAAGCACAAGGCCTGAGTTTAATCCCCGGTACCAAAAAAAAAAATAAATAAATACATTGCAGTTTTGGGCTCTGATAATCCTTTGTCTGAAGGAGCTGGTATAGTGGTTACTGTCCACATGAAGCTGTTGAGGCCCTGACATGCAGTTGTTTGTATTGAGAAGTGATAGATATACAAAATGCACATCAACTTCCAGGGATTTAACATATAAAATGTCTCATTAGTAATTTTTACATTAACCACCTTTCCAAATAACACCGTGGACACCTTGAATAAAATATATTATTAAACTTGACTTCATGTGTTGCTTTCTTACTCTTTTTAATGTGGGACTAGCCACACTGTGACTTGCATTTCTATTGGGCCGGTCCACCAAGGATCAAATCCTTAAAAACCAAATCCTTCACATACAAAGCTCAATTGTAACATCAACATCCATGATGTTGCTGACACAATGGCAAGAAAAATAAATTATATGCAGTAAGTGTAGTATATTAATATATGTACATTTTTGTTGCGTGATTTTTAATATTGATTTGTTCTAAATTTCTCAGGCTTTTGATATCAATAAGGTTCTAGGTACTGTATTTAGGATATAATTTACATAAAACAAAGTACCTTCTTTCTTATATACAGCTGGAGGAGTTTGGATCAGCCTAAGGTCCCCATTCTATAACACTTGCATCTAGATATAACAACCCATCACCCCAGAAAGGTCCTCAGACCCCTGCAGTCAAGCCTACCTCCCTGAAGCAGCTACTTTTCTGATGTCAACCACTACAGACTCATTTGGCGGATCCTCGAATTCCATACAAACATTCTGTCTTCTCCAGGGCCTGGCTTCTTTTTCAGTCTTTCCATTAGAACTCATCTAAGCATCACCAGCTCACCACAGAACACTAGAACACACAGTAAAAATTCAATTCACTTGTCTTCTATTTTGTCACCCTAGCGTTACACATCTTTTGCAATTTTGTCATGATGAAAGTACACTTGCCAAGGGCGTATGATACAACATATTGTGTTTACCAGCCTGTATGTTGGATGGATGACTTTTAGGTATTTAGACATATGGTATGTGGATCTCCCTTTTGCACTCTTGCCCTGAGCCCCACAGGTGGCAGGTACACAGGAGCTGGCCAGGGAGGACAAGAAGACAGAGCCTTGAGCCACAGAAGAGCCTCCCAACCCTGCAGCTTGGTCCAGGATCATCCAGCCGTCTGAGAAAAACCCTCCAGAAGGAGGAGAAGATGGGACGATCAAGGAGGAATGGACAGCAAGAGAGGAAGCAGAGCTGAGGTTGGCACTGCTGTCTTGGCTGACAAATTCTTTTCTTTTTTTTTTAATCTTTATTGGTACATTACATATGTGCATCATGATTGCACTCCATAATGGGGATTTGTACCAGTATAAGACCCAACTTAATTCTCATTTTTTCCTATAGCCCTACCCACCCTACCACCCCCTTATATACATAAAATTTCTTTCCTTTCTTTTTTGTTATAATATCATTATTTTCCCCCCTTCACCCTATTTTACTTTGAGTATTTTCTATTTCACAATATATAACATACAATTCTAGGACTCATTTACATCTTTATTTTCTCATACCAGAGAAAAGATGCAATATGTACCTATCTGTGCCCTATTTATTTCACTTATGAGAATATCCTCAAGGTATGATCATTTAAGTATAAATGATTCAAACTTATCATTTTTTATGGCAGAGTAATACTCCATTCTGTAGAAGAACCACAGCTTTTTTATCCAGTCTCCAGTTGATGGACACTTGGGTTGTTTCCAAGATGTAGCAATCACAAGTTGGGCTGCTGTAAACATGGGTGCACATATGTCACTGTGATATGTGTCTTTTAATTCTTGTGTATATATATACCTAGCAGGGCAATGGCCAGGTCAAATGGGACCTCCAATCTTAGCTTTTTGAGGAATCTCCAAACTGATCTCCATAAGGGTTGTACGAGTCTACAGTCCCACCAACAGTGGAGGAGGGTTCCTTCTCCACATTGACTGATAAATTCTTAATGAAACTCACATTTGCCCATGGTATGCTAAGTATTAGTTATCATGGGAAAGATAAATAAAAAGATATCCTACCTGGCCTCATGGAGCTTCAGGTTGATAGAAGAGAGCAGGGTTAAGCGACAGTCAAGCCCACAAGGGATAAGACCCACGAGATGCAGCCAGATGTTCTCAATGGCTGTGCACATCTTTTTTCTGTACACTCTGGCTCTTCCTTCTATCTCCAGGGGTCCCTACTCACTCTTCACATGCCCCAGCTTTGCCAGGCCTTCCATGGGGTCTCCCACGTGGGCTTGCAGCCTCTTCCTCTGAATCTCCATAGCCACTTCTTTCCCTTCTGCTCCTGCCTTCTTCACAGTCCCCATCTTTGTCACACAGGTGCTGCTGTATTGCACCTCCTCCCACCAGGAGGTCCCCAGTGAGGACAGTGGGACCAAATCAGGGAAGGAAGAGCTAATGCATGTAAGCCCTGGTCCCATCCCCTGGCCTTGTGCAGGCTATTTACCATCTCTGTGTCTCTGTTTCCTGGCCTGTGCATGGCCACAATGACAGCCACTGCTTACTATTCCCATGAGGATTGATGATACCTGTGGTCACACAGAGACACGGAGCGAACATGAGTCCCCATTCCCACCAACAATCCCCTGAAAAAGAAGCTGGCCCACCGCCTGGGCCTCATGGCCTCTGCATCCAAGGCTGAGCACAGACAGGCAGCTAGAACAGTGAGCAAGAGAAGCAGGGAGCATCTGGGAGCATCGGGCCCTGGGTCCCCTGGTGGGCAGAGCGGCCAGGTGTGTGTCTCCCATCTGCTGTGTGCAGCTAAGGGTGAGGAAGAGGGGGTCACTCTAGGCAGCATCCAGCCTTGGGGATGACACTATGTGATGGCAGAGCCATGTGGGCACTGCCAGGAATAGGCCCAGGGTACTGGACTGGTGCCCTGTGCTGCTTCCCAAACATATCTCCTCCTCATTCTCAGAATGTGGCCACCATGCTGCCAACAAACCTGGCAGCATCTGGGCCCTCCACTTCCAGAACAGCCTGGGAACCTGGGTCCCTGCCCAGCCAACCCAGGGTGGGCTAAGGTGCCCATACCCAAGCCCAGGGAGAAGGCTCTTTATCTGTATCACTGCCACACTCCGGGGTCTGAAGCTAGATTACAAGCTGTGCTGGAACAAAATTCCCAGCCTGCAACCTGGACAGCCCCTGCCAAGACAGAGAAGGCAGGAGCAGGGTCCCGAGCTGCAGCCGCTGCCTCGTCCCTGCCTCATTCTTCTTCCTGGGCTGGTGCTTCCCCTCCCTGAAGATCTTTTTTCTCATCTGTAAAATGGAAATCATCAACTCCATCCTCCAAGCTCCCACAACTCCGTGACTACAAAATGAGGCCACACAAATGAGAACATCTGACACACGAGCTAAGCCCTTGCCTTTTGCTGAGCCTAGGAAGATAAGGGGGCAAGATGACAGGTGCAGACAGGTGCCCAGATCTCCCACACCCTCCCTGGCCAGTCCTCATGGCAGAGAGACAGAGGCAACATCCCCAGCAGAGCTTCTCAGGATGGAGACCAAGTTGCCTGTGTCTCCCTTTAGAGGAAGCCCCGCTCAGCTCCCTCCATTATCAGGGGTGTCCGGGAGAGTTCCCACATGTAGAGGAAGTCCAAATGGCCCCTGCGCTGAAATCCAAGTCCCCAGTGGGATGCCAGCTCTGTTCCCAGCGGCCCGGCTGTGTTGGGCCCTCACCTGCTCCCCAAGCTGATTCTCCCAACAGCTCAGCCCATCACTCCTTGCTCAGATGAATCTCTTTTCCTCCATTCCTTTGGTATCTTCTACTCCTGTCTTCTTTTTTCCTAAAGAATCACCTCTAGTAAGGACCCCTGAGAGCTGGCTCAGGTTCTTGCACCACACAGCAAATGAGCAGCACTGAGCCAGCGATCCCTGGATGCAGAAAGGTACACAATCAAGAGGCAATGCTCACCCAGTGCCCACCAGCTCCAGGAACAGGATGGGGAGGCAGGGATGGTAGCCCCTTCTCCCAGAACCACCATGACACTGTGTGAATCAGACACCATTACCAGAATAAAAGCATCCTACCAGAGATGGGGACACAAGCAGGAGACGGGTAGTAGGAGCAGCCAGTTTAACCCCACTCTGCCTAAGTCCTCCTACTATGTGGTACCATGACTACTGCTAGGTGGCAAGAGCCATCAGTGATGCCCGGGAAATCTGCAGTACTAATGGGAGGCGACTTTGGGACACAGATAAGTTTTTGTGGATGCACAGAAAGCAAAAGTGTTCTGAGCCAGAGGGATAGTATGTGCAAAGGCAGGGGGTAGAGAGGCACCTGATGGGTTTGGGACACTTTGAACTCTTCAGCATGGGCAATGCACACAGAATTCATGAAGAATGTGTAGATCTTGTCACCCCCTCTACAAGAGAGATGCTGAGAACAGAAAGGCTCTCTCTGCCTAGGCCACGCAGCCAGTAGTGGTCTCAGACCCTGGCCCCAGGATTCCCAGGCTGGGACTTTTGCTCTTCTAACAAGCTACCTCTCTGTCATTGTCTTCTTTCCTCCCTTCTTTCCTTTTCTTGCAAACCTTAACCTCCCTTCCCACCTCTGCCACGACCAGGCCTCCTCCCACCTCCTCTGCCTGCTCACACCTCTAGTGGGTGCTTCCTCAACCCAGGTGAGGCCTTTCCTGTGTTCAAAGTGCAAGCCCCCTGTCATATAACACAAGGCTTGGCTTGGCTGCTCACACACATCACCCTGTCCCTAGAAATGCAGTGTGACCCAGAGGAAGGCAGCAGCCAGTCCTGTGGCTGCTGTCCAGATGGCAGCCACTTGCTGCCACTGTCAAGTTCAGTTCAGGAAACCTTATTTGCTAATGCATGTGAGGTGCTTGGAATTCTCCTTCAAACATGTTGTAACACCTCACGGGGGTTCTGCACTAATTAATGAGTTAAATACACTCTTTGACACATGTTCATTTTATATCTGTATAAGAGTCATGATCGTACTTCTTCAAATCAAATTATCCTTTCGTATTCCCTAGATGGTTCCCAGCTTTGGTATGGAAACTAAGATAGTGGCAGGAGAGTAGACCCCAGTAGCGAAGTGGCACTGCTGTCCCTGGACAACTGTCCCCTTGCCATCATGCATAACTACTGTATGAACAGAGGTCAACCAGAAGAGCTCCCCGACCAGGCCCTTCATTGCCCCTTGTCCATCACCCTGTTGCCACTCACATCCAGGTTGAACCTGGGCTTGGGTGGAGCCTTAAGGATCCAGGAAGCCCAGATCTGTGCCCAGATCTCCCAGCAAGCCTGGCCAAAAGTCCCTCTACAAGAACAGGACTTCCATGAGACTCCAGGCTGGAGGTCCAGGCTTGGGGACTTCCTCAGAATGGAAGGAGGACTCATCACCTTCCCCACATCACAGCTCCTGGTCCCCAAAGCCTCACCACCATCATGATTCACAGAAGGAGCACTGGGAAGAGAGTCAGAGCCAAGTTGGCCAATCATGCCCTGGGAGACCTCATAACTGGGCTTTGCCTCTCTGTGGTCACCGACGTGGAGGACATGGCCCATGACAGCACTAAAGCATGGGGCCGTGAACATCAGACAAGCCGTGTACAAGCCTTACCGCAGTGTTCAGCACCAACTAAATGTTGGCTGGTCCTGCTGTAGTTATTAATTAATAATCTGCCCCTTCATAAAAGGCTAAGTGAGGTCAGGGTTGTTAATTTCATCCTATCAACTGGCAAATTGAGGTCTAGATGATCAGGAGATTCAGAATGTCTATAAATGTAAGGTCAAGTACAAAGCCAGAAAACAAGAACCAGGGGGCCTCACACTCCCCCAGTGCTCACTGATTTGAAGTCCCCACCCTGACTCCTCAGGAGACAAGATCAGGACACAATCACGTGATAAGCACATAGCACAGTAGGAGGAGGCTGTCCTCTAAGGCCTCAGCTCCCAAGTCCCAGGAGTCCTGGGCCTGTTTGCTGCATCCACCTTGGCATGGCGATGGGGACACAGAGGCCGCACAGTGCCCCTGGGACTGTGAGGGAGAACACATGGGAGAGATCCTGCCCAGAATGCTCCCTCAGCCGTACCCACAGCTGCACCTGCCAGCAGGGAGCCATAGGCGGTGCCCTGGGAAGCAAGTGAACCAGAAAGCTCCACGGAAGCTCATTAAACAGCGATGGAGCCTCCCTGCGGATACAACCTGAAGACGGATGGATGAGCAGGAGAGCAGAGAGCCCACCTCCCTGCTGGGCCCGGCTCTCCCTTCACCTTTCAGGAAGAGCCAGCAGGCATGTGTGATCACAGCCGAGACTGTTTCCTTTCCAGCCTGTGGCCACAGCAGGGATCAAGGTAAAAGGCTCAGGAAGGCAGGGAGAGGAGGTCAGAATCTGAGGAGGGTCTTAGCAGGGTCACAGCCCTGAAAGGCAGGGGACTCTTTCAGGGCCAAGCACTGTGCCAGCCAAAGCAGATGACTTCCTGTGTTGCTCACTCTGCACAGCTTTCCGTGGGCTCTTTGTCCCTGCAACCACCACTGAAGGAAACCCTGTCACACTCCCATCTACAGACAAGGAACAGAAGCACAGAGAAGTTGTGACTGCTCCAAACTGAGCGCTGTGCACACAGTATCTCTCACTGAATGATTCTTCCAACAGCTCAGTAGTGAAAGAGACTCTTTTATCACTGTTTTATAGAGAAACGGAGGCTCAGAGAGATTTAGGAATGTGCTCGAGGCCACAGGGCTAGAAAAAAGACAGCACCAGTTAGAACACACAGCCATCTCAGAACATGTGTAGACAGGAGTCTCCCAGCCCTAGAGGTCTGCAGCAGAGACCACAGGGAACCACAATGGGTTGGCTGCTAGGAAGGGCCTGTTCCTGAAGGGCTTGATCTCGGAGGAAGGCCAAATTCCACCCAGCTGCAGAGAGCTTCCCTGGAGGTCCAGGCTACGAGGCTCACTTCTGGCCTCTTAGGGTCTTCCTCTGCCTGGAACTTCCAGCCTGGAACATGAAGCCTGAGCGACAGGGACTTCTAGTCTTCTTTTTGGGTCCCTGTTCCCACTATGGGCAGCCCAGGCAGCAGGTTTTTGTGGGGAAGCAGAGTCCTCCCTCACCACACCCCAGCCCCTCACAAACACACACACAGGGAGCCAGGAGTGAAGATGCCCATCCAGACATCTGGGAATATACCTTATGGCCAACCGTATGGCCTGGCCCTTTAGTATTAGTACAGACAGGCTTTAGCCCAGAACCAGGAGAGTCTCCAGTGCCTACGCCCACCCTACCCTCACCACCATAACCCATAGTGCTACCTGGACAGAGTGCACAGGGGATGGGGCAGGTGTGAGGGCAGCAGAGGGGAACAGACACGCAGAGACAATGCAGAGATAGATGGCAGAGGCAGAGCAGAGAGACACCGTGAGACAGACACAGGACAGGCCAAGAGATTGAAACTCACAGAAGCCAAATCCCAGGCATGGGCACAGAGAGTATGAGGGAGCCCAGCACAGAGACAGACAAATCTACAATCCTAGTGTGGACCTCGAGGAAGACAGGCAGGGGAGACAGACATGGAGAAAGGTAGGAAAGAGGGAGGGGTGTGGCAGAGAGCAGAAAGTCATATTCCAGAACGAAGATGGAGCCCAGGTGCAGAACAGAAAGAGCAGAGGAGGCAGAGGCAGGAGGAACTGAGGGCTTGGAGAGGTGAGCAGAGGTGGCCTGATGCCCTGCCCACCGCCCTAGCCACCACGCAGTGGCATATGGCTTCTGATTTCCTAAAGGCATGAGGATGATAACCATTAATCTCTATAAATAATTTTATCTGCCGAGCCTCCTAAATGGTTTCTCTGTGTCTATGAAAGCTTTTAAGAGCCATTTGCTTGGTAAACATGTAGGCAGCAAACAAAAGCCTCTCCCTGCTGTGGGAGAGGGACAGGCAGACCAATTAGACTGCGGGGGTAATTAAAAAGGGGAGCGTGCCAGGGCCCCGGCCCTCCCACCTGCCCCCTCCTGACAGAAAAGCCAGCTGAGGCTGAGGGGCTGTCCGTGGAGATGTGCCCCTTGGCTCTTTCCCCACTCCCATGCCAGCCCTCTCTTCCCAGGTTGGTGGCCCTGCAGGCACACACTGTAAGTGTCTCCACCATTACCCTCCTCTGACAAGCTCAGCCACACTGGAAGGGACCTTCCTAGCCAAAACCTGAAGGAGAGAGGTGCAAACCCTGGCTGCATTCCTAATGGTTCAGGAAGTTCTTTGTGTCTAGCCTGTCTAGTTCTTTAGGAGGGGAAACCTGTATTCACTCATACTTTTCCAAGACCTCCAGCTTTTAGATGTGACATTTCACAGGTCACAGCTGTCTAAAGACAGATAGAAAAGCCCTCCAAGTAAAGCTTTTCCAATCACGAGTCTAAGCCTCAGTGTTGGTGTGATAGGTTTTGGGCACCCCCAGTCCAGGTCTGCCCCAGACACATTCTGTTTGGCTGATTTCCTCCTAAATCTTACACTGAGTAAAGCACTAGGCTTTCCCAGAAAAGAACCACCTTGCTCCTCATCTGGACATCTGCCATCCCAGAGCCCCAGATAATATTAGCTGTGTGGGCAGCTGCACCTGCCCCCCCCCAAGAAGCAACCACTGTGGAGATTCAGCTGAGTGGCCATTTGCCAGAGCCCCTTCCTCTGCACATGTCCTTTCTGCCTGCCCCAAACCTGTATTCAGCACTCCCAAAGCAAGACTGGCTCTATATCTGTGAAACAGCGCATAGCCCTGCTGTGGACTTGGATCTGTCCAGGAGGTCCTCTCTGACCCTGGCTCTGTCACCAAGCCATTCAGTCATCTTTGAGCTCCATGCAGCTCTGGGGGCTGGCCTGCAAAGCATTTCCAGGAGTACTTTGGTGTGGCCGGGACAAGGGACTCTGGTCTCCCTTCCATGGACTGCCCTGGCTCCTGAACTGGGGTTGGCATCACACTTTCCTTAATGCTGTGTACAGCTGCCCAGGTGTGCTAAAGATCCCTACCTAAGGCTCCAACCTTGCTGGCATGACCTCACATGGTCCCAGATGGTACAAGGGTATGGGGACCCCACCAGGCCTCCCTGGCCCTAAGACCTTCCCTGGCTCCACAAACTAAACCCATTCATGAAGCCCTGAGGTAGCAGAAAGGGGGCTGCACCCCAGCCCAGCTCCAATGGGACTGGACAGGAGCTGCCCCTATGCCAAGAGGCCATAGGAGGAAAGGGTTTGGAGAGTCGCTTTCCCACATCTCTGCACAAGGCCACGGTTGCCCAGGGATGAGCCAACTCCACCTCTGCTGTGTCCTGGCACAGAGAGAAAGAGCCAGGACTCCTGAGTCCGGAGTCCAAGAGGGTTGAGGGTCAAAGTGGGTGGGAAAGGCACAGATCCCTGGGAGAATTTATCCAGGACAGACTCTAGAATGAACAAACCCCTGATAGTGGGTGTTTTTTTTTTAATTGAAATCTTTATTGGTACATTACATATACACATCATGATTGCACTCAACAATGAGAATTTGTACCAGTATATGACACAACTTAATTCTCATTTTTTCCCATAGCCCTACCCACCCTACCACCCCCACCCCCTATACACATAAACTTTGTTTCGTTTCTTTTTTGTTATAATCTCATTATTTTCCCCTTCACTCCATTACACTTTGAGTGTTTTCTATTTCACAATATATAACATATATTCTAGAACTCATTTACATCTTTATTTTCTCATACCAGATGGGTGTTTTAATTTAGTGACCTAACAGTAACTCGGACTGACTCGGTACCATTGAAAGCAGCGAAGCAGCAGTTGGCAGGGCCTTGTGAGTCATGGGCTTTGGGGTCCACTGAATGGTCCAGTTGAAAATAACTTGGTGAGCATTCATGTAGTGTTAGAAACACCAGCATGAGCCCTGACAATTTTGAATCTCAAAACTTCCAGGGCAAAAGCTGGTCTCCAAAGTCCAGCCAGTGACTCCCTTGGCCTCCCCCGGCTCCAGCCCCAGCTGAGCCTACCGTCCCGGGCCCAGCGGCCTCCTGGGCTGTCACCTTGGGCGTCTGCTTAGCCCGACTCACCACCCCTACAGCTCTGTCGGTTTCATTGCTCCTTTATTAATTGGCTTTTTTGGTGTTTGAGATTATTTGTTTCCCACTTAATTGCTTGATGACCGCAGGTTTATTTTTGTTCTTTTCTTTCTCAGAAAAGGGATGAGTGTTGGAGAATAGGTCAAAATGCTGCTCAGGGCTGTCTCACCTCCCACCTAGATCCTGGGGTCCCCTTCCTGCTGGTCACCATACAGGAAAAGAAGGTGGAGTGGGAAGCAGAGGCTTCCAGGGGTGTATCCCTCAAACCAGGGTTTAGGGGCCACCAGAAAACCATGAATAAGACCTGCTTGTGGAGCTGTGTGCAGGGCCAGCCAAGCAAGGCCTGGAACACAGCATCCACACTCTCCTGCAAGTGGGAGCCATTGATATTTCAGCTGAGGTGACAGGAACAAGAACCCCAGGGCAGGGTCTTGAGAAACTGTGGCTCTGGGGCTTGTGTCCCCTGACACTTAGGGTGAGCAGAGATTCTAGGATCTACCCATTACTCTTGTTGCTGTCCTAACAAACAGAAATCCAGGTCATCCGGGGCTTGCTCTATGCCAGGCCCTTTACATACATCCCATCTGGACTTCCCAATACTCCATGAGTTAGGTACCATCATCATTCTTCCCAATCTGCAAACAAGACCAAGGCTCAGAAAGCTCTGCAACTTGCTATAATCCCATGGCAGGACTATGGGGCCTCTAGGATTGGAAGCCCTATGGCTCCAGAGCCCAAACTCTTTCCCCAGTACTGTCTTCTGAGCAGATATTTTTTCATCCAAAGACCCAGCAACTCTGCTTGGAATTGCTAATTCACTGTACCATTTACAGTCTCCACTATCCTGCTTTTCTTCTGCCACACCTCCTAGCTATCATCCTGAGCTATCCTGTCCTAACCCCTGTTGTTTTCACTTGTCTCTGCACATAAGCTGGACAAGAGTGGAGAGCTGCTCTGCGGTGCTCACTGCTCTGCTGTTTCTGACAGTTCCTAGCATGCAAGCACATCCCTGTTCTTTGGCTTAGTGCAGACAAGAGCCAGCACCCCCCGGGCCATAGTCTGGGTTGGTGTTTCAAAGAAGCTAAAAGATGGCACATACGAGCACCTGCAAACTCACCCACCTGTGAATGAGTATGTCAGTGAGGGCAGCAAGAGCCAGCATGCAAGGCCAGGCCAGGGAGGAAATTTGCATTGAGTAGCCTCTATTATTATGGTAATTACAACCACACATTTCTCTCCACAGCAACATATGCGTCAGTCAGGTGGGCCCAGGCTCACACTGTGTGTGTGTGTGTGTGTGTGTGTGTGTGTGTGTGTGTGTGTGTGTGTGTGTGTAAAAAAATCAGAAAAAGACATTCAGAGCTAACAAGCACACAGAAAGTGAGATGGGGGAGCAAGAGCTGCTTGGAATATCTTGCAATGCTGCACAACCATGGTGCATTGTGCTGGCTGCCGAGGGTCCCGTTGCACTGTCATGGGGCTGGGGTAGTTATGGGTGTCCCACCCCACTGCAGCACTGGCTCTTTCAGGGTAGGACCCACGCCATGCATGGACCCCCACGTGTCTACTGGCTGTGGCAGGTGTTCGGTACACCCGTGACACTCAGTTGCCTTAAACTGCTCTGGGGAGGATGACCTGGGAGGCCCCCTGGGGACCGCAGCAGGCAACCCGAGCTCTTCCCCCTCCCCAGCCACAGCGGTGGCCCCTCCCTCTTTGTGCTCTTCTTGGCACCTGTGAAATAAGCCATCGTCCTACCAGAGCACTCAGAGTGTCTCCAGCACTAGTGCTCCAAACCCCATGAACCACTTCCCAGATGCAAGCAGCTGCATCCCTGGTTCACAGGGAAACTGAGGCAACACCGAGGGTAGTCTCCATGTGCACCAAGGCCAATTCCTCTTTCTCCAAACAATACCCAGCTCCCTGGGATCCACCCTTTGCTTCATTGTCCATTCTTATCCTATGTTTAGACCCAGGAGGACCCAGGCCTCCCCTGCCTGTGTCATGTGTCTTCAGTCACACTGCCACCAGGCAACGCACAGAGAAGCTCGGGTTTGACTGTCCCTCCCATCCTGCAGGTTCTTCAGTGGCCTCCCAGGCCACAAGACAGGTCACAGTCTCCCCTGACATTCAAGGCCTTCTGTGACACGGTACCAATTTGTCTCTCCTGCCTCATCCCTTCTCCATCCCTTGTGCGCTCTCACCTCTGTGCCTCCTCGTGGGATGCCTTCCCTGTCTAGGAGCGACTCAACTCCAAATGCTCAGGCACAGCTGCCCCTACCCCACACCAGACCTCACCTGACTCTTCACACCAGGGAGCACCTGATCCAGCCCTGTCCCTGCCCTCTGCATTGGTGGGCACCGGAAGCAGTGCACCAAGAACTCACTCTGGCTGGCCTGAGTAACCCCGTACCAGCCAGGGACTTATGCATTCAAGTGCTCTCCATACCTGGCAAGTGGGATGTCAAAGGCCTCAGGCCGAGGTGGAGACAACAGCATCACGGGAGTATGAGCCCTATCCCTGGGCTGCTCTCTGTCATGATATAATAACAATTATTTCTGGTCTCTACCCCATCTCTGGAACAGAGTTTTTAGGATCCTTGGAAGTTCCCAAGTGGTAGGATCTTTTGTTACTTATAATGAGCCCTTTTCAATCTTCCTCCTCAGGGAAATGGAAGGAGGACTGAGAAGCATGAGGAGCGAGCTGAGCAGAAAAGCTTTAAGGCCAGAGGGAAAGAAATGGGGAGAGTGAAGGAGCCTCTGCCTCCAGCCCTAAACAAAACCCTAGTGGCTCCAGCTGCACAGCTGCCCTACAGTAAGAAGGCGCCTTCCTAAAGCACTCACTGGGGATATAATGGGAGAACAATTGCCTCCTATGAAGCTTCTCAATCAGAGCTTGTAGGACCCCAAGTGAAAACAAGGGTATTCAGGGAAGAGCAATTAAGGGCCCCCGAAGGTATACTTACCTGACTCCCAACATCTGGATGAAAAGTGAAAATCATCACTGTCAGCAGTGCATTTTTTCCCCTGTACAAAGCCCTAGATACTTAGAAACATCTGAGTGACAGGCTGGCTGACTCCACTCTCCCTCCAGATGTTGAGTATTGTTAAAAGTCAGACTGAGTGTGGTGCTGACAGCTAAAGCAGAGTAGGCCAATGAAAGGAGGAGAAGGGGCAGCACTGTGCTCTGTGGAACCTTCTGTCCCTGCCTCCTAATGATTATCTTTCAGGGACCGAGCCCCTTGGCTTGGAGAGTTTGCTCTCCCCCAAGCCCCTCACACCACCCCCAAATTGCTAAGAGACATTGATATGTACACATGTTCCACTGGGAATCAGTTAGCCCAGAGCAGAGTTAGCTGGCATCTTCTTGCTCCTGGATTATGCAGGCAGCAACTTTGATCGAATCTGGCAAGCAGATTTATGAATCAGTCAATATTTATTGCAGGGAACAATCCATCTTCATGTCTGGTCTGTGCACACAGAACTATGCACTGTGCACACTCAGGAGTCTTGATGCTAAATGTTGGAAAGGTCTTGGTAAACACATTAAAGGGAGAAGCAACAAAAAGAGCTATGACACTAATCAACAGGGGGACAAAATATAAGGTAGAGACATGTCAGATGTAGAAGAAAGAGCTACCCTGTGTATCTACCCTGTCCTTTCCCACTCTCCTTACTACCTGACTCAACAAAACTAAATTATTATGTAAGTTGACTTCAACTCAAATGTAGAATTCTGACATAATGCATTCAAAAACAAATGAAAAGTGTTATTTTTCCTCCTAATTGCTTACTCTTGTTCCTTCTCCTGAAAACTGGCCTATTAAAGAAGATAATTGAGCCTGAACTTTCCAGCTATTTTCTGATCTATCAGTTTAGGAGATTCAGACTGCCTCAATCCGATTAAGACCAGTTCAAAACAATTAAATCTGTATCAAACTGGTTCAGAACAATTCAAAGCAGTTCAATCCGTATCAGGCTGGTTTAAACCAGTTCAGTCTGGTTCAGACCAGTTCAATGCAGTTCAGTTCAGTTCAAGCCAGTTCCATCCAGCTCAGTCCAAACCAGACCAGTTCATGCCAGCCCAATCCGGTTCTCAACAATACAGTCTAGATCAATCAAGTTTAACTAGTGCAATCTGGTTCAATCCACATCAGACCATTTTACACCAGTTCAGGCCAATTCAATCTGCATATAACTGATTCAAATAGGTCCAATCAAAATAGTTCAATGCAATTCAATCTAATTCAGACTGGTTCAAGCCAGTTAAAACTAATTCAATCCAGATCAAGGAGGGTCAAGCCAGTTCAGACTGATTTGCATCAGTTCTATACAGTTTGAGTAGCATCAAACTAGTTCAGTCCAGCTCAAACCAGTTACATCCAGTTCAATCAGGACCAGACCAGTCCATGCCAGTTCAATCCCGTTCTCTAGTCATTCAGTCCAGTTCAAAGCAGTTTGATCTAGATCAAACTAGTTCAATCAGGTTCAGGCTGGTTCGATCTGGATCAAGCCAATTCGAATCAGTTCGGACTGCTCCTGACCAGTTCAACCTGGCTCAAATTGGTTTGTACCAATTAAATTTGGATCAAACTGGTTCAAGTTTGTTCGGTCTGGTTCAGACTGGTTCAAGCCAGTTGATCTGGTTCAAGCTACTTCCGACAGGTTTAATCCAGTTCGCTCAGGTTCAAACTAGATCATTCCAGTTTAGACTAGTGTAAGCCAGTTTCAGTCTGGTTCTGACCGGTTCAAGTCAGTTCAATCCTGTTCGATCCACTCAATCCTAATCAAACTGATTCAGCCAAGCTTGAGCAGGTTAGACCCATTTTATCTGGATTAGACCAGTTCAAACCAGTTGGGTCTGGATCAAACCAGTTCAGGCCTATTCAGTCCAGTTTACCTGGCTCAAACTGTTTCTATTTGTATCAGGCCTCTTCAGACAAGTTCAGTATGATCTAGACTGGCTCAACCAGTTTAAATCAGTTCAAGCTGGTTGGGTTGAGCCAGCTCCAGCTAGGTCACATTAGTTCAAACCGGTTCATACCAGTTCAAGCCAGATCAAGCCAGTTTGCATCAGATCAGTTGAAGCCAGATCAGACATGTTCAAACCGGTTCAGACTGGGTCAAGCTGGATCACATTAGCTCAAACCTAATCAAGCCAGGTCCAACCAGCTTACTCTGAATCAAGCCTGTTCGAACTGAGTCAGACTGGTTCAAACTGCTTCATAACAATTCAAATCAGTTGAGATTGAATCAGACCGGTTCAAGATGGTTCAAGCTGTGTCAAGCCAGTTCCATCCAGATCAAACCAGTTCACGATAGTTCACACAATTTCAGACTGGATCAAGCCAGATCAGACCAGATAAGATGAGTCGAACTGGTTCAGACCAGCTCAAACCAGCTGAGACTGGCTCAGACCAGATCAAGTCAGTTCAGCCCAGATCAGGCTGGTTCAAATTGGATCATACTGAAACAAATCAGACCAAACAGGACCACACTGCACCCCACTAGTCTGGACTATCCCAGTCCAGACCACACCAGACCTCCATCCATGGCAGGCTAAGAAGAATCTTCTACAGAGTAGAGCAAAATTATTCTGAGCTTTTCAACTTATTTACAAGAACAAGAAAAAGAAAGGAAGGAAATAGGAAAATAACAGAAGAAAGGTTTGGCAAAGTCCACGCTCTACTGCCCCTTCTTAGCCTCAACTTTGACCCCTGACTGAGCACTCCTTATTCCTTTGGCCCTGTACCCCAACATAACCTCACATTAGCTTCTGTGCCACACTCCTCCTCCACAGACCCTTTCCTGATTGAGACTTCTTGCAGAAATTCAAGGCACTAAGGGGAAAAGGAGAAGGGAAATGTTCTGGAGAAGCTTCCCCCAAATTTGTAGCACTAAGCTTCTGCTACCTCAGCTTTCTCTTTCCTCTTTCCTCCAGCTTTCACATCACTCTGGCACATGGAGGCTATTTTCACAAGGAAGGAGAAGATGAGAAGCAATGATTGTTGGGGGGATGGAAACTTTCTCTCTCCATCCCTAAGACCTGGGTGGGCCAGGTGAATGGTGGAAGGGCCAATGCAGGAACTATCAGCACAGATGGCACCAAGCAAGAAGAGGGTTGGACCAGCATGGAGGAGCATGATGGATGTAAAGAGAATGGAAAATATCCAGAGGAGCTAAAGAACAACCCCAGTCCCAACTAAAGCCAGGACATCTGGGCTCTTAACTAAGCTCTGGACTTCTGCTCAATTGCATCACCTCTCTAGGCACCTGTAAGACAGGAAACCACCTCTTCTCAGCCAGACAATATCCATGAAGAGCTTGAACTTTTGTGACTGCAAATGGAAGACGTGGAGCTGACTGGTAGTGTTACAAGGAGGAAGGCTGAAAAAGATGCAGAAGTATGCAGAAGGTTTCTATATGCAGTGAAAATAGTAGAGATAGTGATCTCCCTGTCACCAGAAGCATCCAAGCATACCTTGGCTGGCCATCTGTTGTAAAGTATAATTTCTAGATATTTTCTTGCTTTACATGGGGATTTTGCATAATGTGTTGGCTGCCTCTAACTCTTTATGATTCTATGATTCATCCAGCGAATGTTTATCAGCTGCCTGCTAGACCCAGCTCTGATGCTAACGTGTTGTGTGAATCCATTTTTCCTTTTGGAACTCAGTTCCACTCACAAAAAGAGAGTGTTGGGTCCACAGACCTCTCAGGGCTCTTCTAACTCTGACCAGCTGCCTTATTCAAATCACCAGTGGGGTCCAAAGAAATTATACTGGACTACCTCATCCCCCATCTCCCTCCTTATACCCCTTCCTGCTCTGCCCATAACTTGGGACAGCATGAACTCCTCCTGGCCTAGAATGCCATGTGAAACAGATGGCTCTGTTGCCATGGGGACAGAGGAGCTACTTGTCCTGAGGGCCGGAGATTGGGTGGGGGTAAAAGCAAGCAGGGTGATTTACTTCTGCAATAGCAATGGAATCTACATGAATGTTAAACAGAGGTGGCTCCAAGCAATCACTCAGCCAGACAGATCAGAAACCACTTAAGATAAAAGGCTGGGAACATTTGTGCATCTCTTCCTGGGGATGCTTGCAACTTCCCCAGATGCCTACCCCCATCACACAACCTTGAGCTGGTCAGCCTGCTTTGTGCTGGGGATTTGATTCCACAATTCCCCAGGCAAAGCTAGAGTTCTTCAGGATGGGGATACAGACACCTCTGGACTTACAGGGACAGAGTGAGAGGTCAGTTTCTTCGGATCTTTAGGAAAGAGTCCAACCACAGGCAGGCAAACCCAGAAAGGAGTGAGTTCCTCATTCTCAGAAGGATTCAAGCTGAAATGAGACAGTTTTCTATCAGAGATCTCAGAATGGCTTTCCCAGTCAGGCAGAGGGCTAGATCTGGTAACTTACAAAGGTAGGGCCTCCAAGTCTGAGGTCTTAGTGACAGCAGAGCCAGCAGAATGCAGTGGTGATGAGTGCACTCTTTTTGAATTAGACAGACCTAGGTACAGGTCTCCGCTCTGTGTCTGATTTGATCGTGGCTTGGAAAATTAACTTGTTCTATGCCTCTATTTCCTCATTCGCAAAATGTGAATCACACCGCTGGCTTTGTCAAGATTTTGGGGGGAAGGATTTAAATGAAACAATGTCCCTCAAGTTCTTGGCCCAGAAATTTGTAGGTATTAAATACTCAGTAAGTGGCGGTTATTAATACCTTGTAATTAGTAAACATACAGAGGGATAGGAGCTTTCTAAGTGACCTGCCATTGACGGTAATTTTGTTAAATTTTTTGGTCTCTCTGTGACTCAGGTCCTCTTCTGTAAACAAGGCCTATAATAGAGCTTACTTCATAGGGTTACTGCAAGGACTATCCTATAATATATTCAAAGAACACAACCTCGCACTCAAGAGCAATGAACTGAATGTTTGAAATTTTACTCCCTTCTATGTTATAGTATTAAGAGCTAGGGTTTTAAGATGGTGACTATGTCTTAAAGATGGGACCCTAAAAACAGAATGAGTGCCCTGTTGAAAGGAACCAGGTGAGCTCTCTCTCCTCTCTCTCGCTTCACCATGTGTGTACAATAAAAAGAAGTTCACCAGAATCTACAATGCCACCATCCAGATCTTCAAATTTAAGTCCCCAGTACCACATTAAATAAATATCCATGGATAAGCATATCAGTCACCTTTCTTGCTGCTGGAACACAGTATCCAGCACGTACAACGTAAAGGAGAGGTTTTGTCTGGGTCATCACTTCAGGGAACTCAGTCAATGGCTGAAGGCTCTAGGACAGGAACATCATGGTAGAAGGGTACAGTGGGCCAAAGCTGCTTAGTTCAAAGCCTCCAGGAAGCAGAGCAGAGGACCAGCACCTATGAGAAAGGGCCAGGGAACAGATATAGTACCCAAGGTCACGTCGTCATGACCTGCCTGTGTGCTGCCTAGAAGTGTGCTTAACTAATCTCCCAGGTATCTCACAAGCCAACCAAGTGGACAGTTTTGACAGCTAGTGTATTATCATCAAGGCAAGATAGTAGCAGACACATAGACATATAATGCAATGAAAAAAGAGATTCAGAAATCAACTCATATTTATAAGATTATTTGATTTTCAATAAGAAACTGAAGCAATCATATAAAAAGTAGTTTTCTCACTAAATGTGGATAGAATAACTATCTGTATGGGAAAATATGAACTTTGATCTCTGTAGTCTAAGTTGAGATGAATCAGAGATCTTCATGAACAATCTAAAACTATACAGAGCCTAGATACAACAGGTGAATATCTTCGTAATCTGTAGATGATAGGCAGAAGTTCCTTAAACAATAGGCAAAGAAAATAATAGAAGAAAACTTTTCATAAAAAAAGAAAAATTTTCATAAAATTTCAAAATTTCTGCTTATCAAAACTATTCTTAAGAAGATGAAAGATAAATCACGGACTCAAGTAAAATACTTGCAAAGTATATCTGTTAAAAGACTTGATTCAAGAATATATAAAACAGGGATGGGGATTTAGCTCCGTGGTTCCGGCGCCTGTCTTGCAAGTGCAAGGACCCAGTTCGATTCCCGGTAACCACATACAATACTGGGCATAGAGACTCACACCCAGCAGCAACTAGTACCACATATCACAGTGCTGGGCATGATGGCTCATGCCTGTAATCCCAGCACTCGGGAGGCAGAGGCAGGAGGATTGCTGTGATGTGAGTTGGAGGCTGAGCTCAGGGCCAGCCTCAACTACAAAGCGAGACCCTGTCTCAAAAAACCTAAAAAAAAAAAAAAAAAAGAAAGAAAGAAATATAAAACAGCCCCTAAAACACAATAATAAAAATACAAACAATTCAATAAAGAAAAAGAGAAAATATTTGAAGAGACACTTCACAGTAAGACATATGTGACCCAGTAGTTCAACATGTGGATATTTAGTCAACACAAAATGAAAAGTGACTGTCCACAAAAACACCTTGTATATGAATATTCATAGCTACTTCATTCACAGGAGCCCCTTACTGCAAACAATGCAAAACAAACCATCCATGAATCATAGGATGGATACAAATTGTGATCACTACTTGGTGATAGAAAGAAAAAAGAAAGAGCATGTGTTATAAATCTCAAAACCATGATGAGTACATACAATGTGACCCCATTTGTGTGAAATTCTGTAACAGTTTGCTTTTTGTTTGGGGTCTGTTTTTAATGAGAACTGTGGTGCTTCTGCAAAATAAGATCAGTGATTGGGGCAGGAACAGACTTTCTGAGTAATAGAAATATTCCATATCTTTATAGGGTATGAGTTTGTATATATGTCAGTCTTTGTCAAATTGCTTCAAAGGATAGACTTGTGATTTGTACCTTTTACTATTTCACTGAAGTAAATTACATACAGACAGAACCACAAGCAAATACTGAATTCTTCTTAATGAAGTGTTTGGGGTGAAGTTTATTGATGTTTGTATCTTACTTTCAAACACATCCAAAGTAAAATTGAAGGATGGATGTACACACAGGCATTTGGTGAAAGATATAAAGAAAAATACTGACAACTGTAGGATTTAAATGCTGAATGTATGAGTAATTCTTGTAACTGTTCTTTGTGTTTAGAAATTCTATAAGCTTTTAGGGAAATCAGAGTCTGGAGGAGGAGTGCAGCGTAAGTCAACAATGGAAAAAAGGAGTAGCCGGAAGTGCGGATAAGGAGGAATTTCCCAGATTTCCTTGGGGCATCAAAGGCCCAGCTAGGATTCTCTGGCCTTTCTGTGTGTTACAAAAGCAAAGGGCACGTTCCCAGAGGTTGGCGCATCAAGTCACCCCAGCCACTCCGAATGCTTTATCCAACAGGACATCTGGGGGCGGGATGACTGTTCCATCCTCTTCCAGAAGGAAGAGTCTCCTCCAGGAGACCAGAGGTGACTCCCACTCTAGCCTGCGAACTTACATTAAGCAGGATCTAGAAGACAGAAGCTTGCTTTGGAGAGAAGCTACAATCTCTCTTCTGTCAGCTCAGGAGCTCTTCACACGTGGACACTACTCCCACCATCAGAAAACAGCCTCTGCCTCTATCTTCTTTCTGCTGAGGACTTCTCAACGGGGCTGGCCAAGGCTTCTGTGTATTTTTGCGCAGCTCTCACTTGAGCTCTGCAGGCTGAGTTCACTCAACAGAGAGTGAGGGGGGGCGTGATTGACAGGATCCAAATAGGAACACTCTCATTTCAATCATCCCCAGAGCTGACACTCACTCGCTTAGATTTTACATTTAGCCAGGGAAAAAATGGCATTAATTCTGCATGGTGACTGAGACTTTACACACCCTAGAGTGAAGACATTTTAACTTGAGGTTCCCCCAGCAACTGTAGCTGGGCAACGTCACCCCCTACACACTGGCAGGAGGTCACAGCACATCCCAGTTCATCGGGGAGGTGGGAACGCAGCCACTCTCACACACTTGGACCATAGGAATGGGGGTGGGGTGCACCGAGAGATCAGGAAATGGAAGATGGAACTGGGGTCCCAAGTAGAGAATACCTGCCACTCCTGCGTTCTAGAATATCTACATGTGCTGAGGCTTCATGAAAGGAAGTGAATTCTACAGAGGGGCACAGGTGTGACACAGGAAGGGAATCAGCAAAAGCATGTCGCTCTCCTGTAGAGCACCCCAAGACATGGGACTCCTCAAACCTCGTTTTCAATCTCTCTCTTTATTTCTTTGTCCCCCGCACACACACACTCTCTCACACATACACACGGTGCACAGTTTAAAATGTGACTCATGCTCACGGAGGTAAGTTCCCTAGCAACTGATGACACATTTCCAGAGTGTGGCGTGATTGTACACCTGCCTGAGAAGTGGAACACGCTTGGTTAGGCTGTGAGATCTGAGATATATTTATCTCCCATCCTTCAGACCAGTTTCTCAGAGCCCCCTGTCCTCTCTGGGCCCTGTGAGTTTGAAGCTTCCCGATTCTCTTTGCCACTTGAATTCTGTTATGATAACACAGCTGTTCTGTTATTCAGAGTAAAGTGAAGAAGAAGCCACAAAGCTTAGCCGTGAAAACTAATCTGTTTTCTATGTCAGACTTTTCAAAGCGGCATCTTGTATTGACAATTTGCCGACTAAGGTCCAATAAGAGCAAATTAGATAACCTAAAGAACTGTTTCACTTAAAAACAACTAATTTTTTGAGCCAGGTGTGATATAATCCCTGTACTCTGGAGGCTGAGGAGAAAGAATTACAAGTTTGAGCCCAGTCTGAGCAACCTAGCAAGATCCCTATCTCAAATTATTTTTGAAAAGGGAAAAGACAGCTGGGACTCTAAGTTAGCACAAAGGCCTTGTTCAAGCTCCAGGCTGTCTCTCTCTCTCTCTCTCTCTCTCTCTCTCTCTCTCTCTCTCTCTCTCATACACACACACACACACACACACACACACACACACACACACACATTCAATATACATGAGGGCCAAGGATTTAGCTCAGTGGTTCTGGCTCCTGCCTTGCAAGTACCTGAGCGCAGGTTCAATCCCTGGTAACCAAATACAACAACACCCAGTGTGGTGACTCACATCTACCAGCAATTAGTACTACATATCACAGTGCCAGGAGTGGTGGCTAATGCCTTAATCCCAGCACTCGGGAAGCAGAAGCAGAAGGATTGCTGTGTGTTTAGGGCTGAGTTTAGGGCCAGCCTAAACTACAAAGTAAGACCTTGCCTCAAAAAAAAAATTTAAAAAATATATATATATATATTTCTCTGGAATAAATGTAAGAGTAAGGAATATATAATAGTCCAACCCATCCTCCAAAATTCCCTGAATCTAGGGCAAGGAATATTAAACATCAAACAGCTCAAAAGAAAAAGTGTCAAAACAAGATAAGAATATCTACTTTCACCTCAGCTCTTTAAAATTGTACTACAAGAGCAATTAGATCACAAAAATAAATAAAGTCATCTAAGTTGGAAAGCATGAAGTAAAGCTGCCTCTTTGTATACATGACATAATTCTATTTCTAGAAAATTTCAAAGAATCCGTAATAAAGTTAATAGAACATTCAACAAAATTTCACAGTACAAGATCATCACACAAAAATCAATTGCTTCTCTACACCTGCAATGAAAATGAGGAAATTAAGAAAGCAATACTACTCACAAAAGCATCTAAGAAATAATATTTAGGAATAAATATAACCAAAGAGGTGAAAGATTTGTACACTGAAAACCATAAAATATTGATAACAGAAATTGAAAGGGAGATGTCCATGTTCAAAGACAAAAAGACAACATAACCAAGTTGTCTATACAAACCTAAACAATCTACAGATTCAGTGCAACATCTATCAAAATTCTAATACTTATTTTTTTGGAGGTAGAAAAGCCAGCCCTTAAATTTATGCAGAAATACAAGGGACTTCAAATAACAAAGTTGATAAAGAAGAAAAAAGTATGAGAATTCACATTTCCATTTTTAAAACTTACTACAAAACCACAATAATCAAGAGTGTGATAATAGTGTAATGATGGCCATTTAGACCAACGGGATAGAATTGAAAACCCAGAAATAAACTTTCTCATTTTAGACAACTGATTTTTAACAAGAGTCTTAAGTCTTTTCAAAGCAGAAAGGAGATTCTTTTCAACACACGGTGCTGGGACAACTGGACTTCCCCAATGCAAAAGAATGAAGTTAGATCCCTATCTCATAACAAATACAAAGGTCAACTTAAAGTAGATTAATGAAGTAAGTGTAAGAACTGAAAACATAAGACTCTTAGAAGAAAACATAGGAGGAAATCTTCACAGTCATGGATCTGGCCATAGATTTATAGATTAGACCCTAAGGACATAAAGAACAAAAGAAAATATGCTGCAATGGGCTTCATCAAAATTAAAACATTTGTGCCCTGAAAGAAATCAAGGAAGTGAAACAGATAACCTAAAGACTGGGAACAAATATTTGCAAATTATTTCATAATGTCTTCATATACAGAATATACGAAGAATTCCTATCCCCAACAACAACAAAGACAAACAACCCATTTAAAAAGTGGACAAAGTACCTGACTAGACATTTCTCCAAAGAGCATACATAAATAGCCAATAAACATGGAAAAGATGTTCAACATCGTTACTCACAGGAAATGTAAATCAAAATCCCAATAAGCTATTGCTTCACAACTGTTAATGTGGCAGCATTATTAATAATAATGGAAAATACCAGGGGCTGACAGAGTATGAAGAAATTACAACATGCATTCATTGTTGGTGCATGTGTAAACAGTGGAACTGTGGAAAACAAAATTGTCTTCCTCAAAAAAAAACTAAGTGTGGTATTATTACAAGACACAGCAGCCTACTGTGATGAATACCCCAAAATACCCAACAGATAAATACCCAAAAGAACTGAAAACAGGGAGTCAACCAGATATTTGTATGCCAGTGTTTATTATGGTCATATTCCCAATTGCTAAAAGATGGAAGCAACTCAAGTCCATCAATAGATTAACCGATAAATAAATTGAAATGCATAGAGGCAGAGAAATATTATTCAAATATCAAAATGAATGAAATTCTGATATATGCCACTGCATGGCTGAAGCTTGGAAACATTAGGCTAAATGAAATAAGCCAGGCACAAAAAAGATGAATATTATATGACTTTCTCCAGAACTACCTAGAATACGCAAAGTTATAGAGACAGAGAATATGTTAGAGTTTGCTGGGGGCTGGATAAAAAAGAGAGTGAGGAATTATTACTTAATAGTCATGAGGCTTCTATTTGAAGTGATGAAAATGTTTTGAAAATAGTGAAAGGTGTATACTGTTGGCTGGGCATGGTGGTGCACAAGTATAATCCCAGCACTCAGGAGGCTGAGGCAAGAAGATTGCTATGAGTATGAGGGCAGCCTGGGGTACATAGTAGGCTCAATGCTAGCCTCAACTACATAGCAAGACCTCCAAAAATAAAGTTGTATAATGTTGTGAGCACCATCAAAATGAATATCACTGTCTTGTACACTTCACATAGTTGGAACTGAATATTTTGAATTTTGTCACAATTACAATTTAAAAAAAAAACTCGAGGCAGGTGTTCCTGTGGATAGACGCTGATACCAGTGCTTCAGTTGGTGGGGATATTAAATATTAGAGCATTAGTAAGGTAGAGAAATTGGGTCAAGATTCCTACTTTAATCTGGGCTCTCAAAAAGGATAAACTGGCTCCAGAATGGTAATGGTAACCTTCTGGCTCTTAAAGAAGCAAAAGTAAGTCTTCTCTGGAGCAAAGCATCTCTAATTTAGGTCCCTTTGCATTCCCAAAACTTATGTGCAGCCACCATGAACTCCCAACCAAATGCTAGAAGTGCATGGAGAAATAAACTCCTAGAAGTAAAAGTCATCAGAAGAAAACAACAACAGAATACAGTTCTCAAAGTCTTCAGAGACTGGAGTGATACACTAGAATATAAACTTCATATAAGCAAGCATATATATGTTTTATGTACTAAAACAAAATATGCATGAAATTTCTAAAAGAAACTTGAAAGTAAGAAAAAAATAGCAGGAAGTTAAATTACCCAGAATATTTGTAAGAATCCAAATAGTACAGGAAAAAAGGGGATACAATAAATTAGACATGGATGAAGACAGAATCTAGTTGACTGAAAGATCAATCTGAGGAAATTATTCAGAAATCAGATGTTGCAAAATATTGAAAGAGACGAAGATATGTAGAAGATAGAATCAAAAGATCTATCATGCATTTAATCAGCAACACAGATTGGGGGGAACATAGGGAATCCAAGAAAGGAGATGTATAAATACAAATAAATAAGTTTGAACTATAAGTGAGAGAAGAGAATATATAATATACTACATATGTTATATATAATATAGAATGTATAATATATAAGAAGATAAGGATAGATAGATAGATGGACAGATAAATATAAAAAGATATATCTACATATAGATATATATAGATGGATTTTTAAAGAAATCTACATTTACACACATTTTTGTGAAATAGTATTTTTAAAAAAATTTCTTAGAGACACACAAAACAAGGTATGGACACCAGGTAGAAGGCTCTGGGTCTTTCTAGGTGAGAGTCAGTGGTGGCTGGAATCAAGGCATAGCAATGAGGGCTAGTGAAAAATAGGCAGCTTCTAAGCGTGGTTTATAAACAAAAGCAACAGAAGCTACTCATATGTGGAACTAATGTGCGAATGAGGGGGAGATGCCCAGACTGACGCCAAGAATTTTAGGCTGAGTAAAAGGTGGATGGACTTGGTATTTAAAGAGGTGAGAAAGACTGTGGGAGAAACACATTCGGGAGGAGGGGCGTCAAGAGGAGCATTTCATGTTTGATGCTTCTATTTGCTGTCTAAAGGAGCTTCTGAGTCAGTACCCAAATATATGAGTCTGGTGTGGGGCGTGTGTCTGAGACACCTGAGGAGCCTTACAGATTCAGGACACTTCTCACTTGCTCAATGACATGCAGCCAAAAAGTGCGTTCTTCACCTTTTTTTTTTTTTTTTTTTTTTGTGGTACTAAGGCCTAAATTTTGCACTGAGATCCAGCCCTCAGGTTTGATTTATTTGTTTGTTTGCTTGTTTTATTCTGAGACAGAGTCCCACTAAGTTGCTCGAGCTGAGCCCGAGCTGTGCATTGTCTTGCCTCAGCCTCCTGAGTCACTGGGATTACAGGCATGCACACCACTTCCTGCACAGCCTGGTTTTTGAGAGAACACAGTGCTGGCTCATGACCCCAGTGACTGACTCTCCTCATCCTATCCTGAGTTGTTTCTGTGTTAGAACTTTATCTGCATTTCCTCTCTGTAAGCACTTACCTTTCGAAGAAACCATCTCCCAGGAGATGGGTGTCCTGTGTCTCTGTGCATGTGAATAATAGACAGGTGGGAGGAAAGGAGAGTTTGGAGGGTTTTTATCTTTCTTTCTCTCTTTCTCTTATCCTCATTTTTTTGGAAACTGTCCGGGGGACATGGTGTTGCCGCTGCTGGTGGCAGCAACTGCTACAATCAGAGCTATTTCGAAGCAAAGAACTAATTTACTGCATGAATGACTTTAGCTCAAAAGAAGAAATAAGGACGATCAGGAGTCCTAAGGGAGCAGAATAATAGGGTAATTTACACGGGGAGATGAGGGAGATGGGAGAAACGTGCAGGGCAATTCTTTTGCATAATCTTTATTTTTATATTTTTGCCCTTTCTCCCTTCACCTCTCTGGAGGCAGAGCCTGAGCTCAGAGATGCTGTTGGCCATCCCCAAGATTGACACCTGGGGGAATGGACGAGCAAGAGAGCCAGCGCTGTCAGGCTGGAGAAGACAAGGTCATGAGGCCCGTTCTTGACAGTTTTGATGACCCAGCTTCTATGGGAAGGACAGTGTGTGGGGGTTCAGAGAAGCCTTAAGACAGGTGAGTGCCCAGCTGAGTGCTGCATCCAGGGACACTGCTGTCTGCACCAGGTCAGAATGGTCCCAAAGTAAGGACTTCCTGTTACCTGTTACTGTTTTCCTATCAAAAATACAATCAGAACTAGCAGGGTTCTTGGAACCCTTATCCCAGGATTTGCGTATTCCAAGGCAAAGAAACACAAGGCTGGTCCAGGTCAAACTACAAAACATACTATCTATGTGGCCTTGACCAGCTCCTGAAGCCCTGAGCTTCTTCAGGTGTAGAGTCAAGGTTGCCATGTTTTTGGACTGAGAGTCATGAGCACCAGATGAGATGATGCCTGACAAAGCACTGTAAACTACAAAGCACCATCTAAATATGAGTTATTGCCATTTGTCAATGAAGGAAACTGAGTCTCGGGGGTATTACATGATTCGTGCAAAGTCACACTGTAAGTAAATGCAGAATGTAGACTAGAACCAAAGTTTCCAGTACTTTTGCAGTGGAGGAGATGGTGTGGTGCAGTCGTTAAAAATCTATGGGAAAAAATGAGAATTAAGTTGTGTCTTATACTGGTACAAATCCCCATTATGGAGTGCAATCATGATGCATTTATGTAATGTACCAATAAAGATTTTAAAAATTTTTTTTTAAATACTGATGTGGAGCTGTTGAAGGAAAAGCTGTTCATGATGTTTATTTAAACAATAAGGCAAAGTATTCAGGATGATCTTGATCGGCACAGTGACTGTGGAGATGGGGTTTTGCAATAGAAGAGAGAGACTGGGCTCAATTCTGAATATAACTTCAGAAAGTTGTATTTAGGGGAAATTGGGAGATACTTGAGGGTGGGAAATTAGAAGAAATATTGGGAATAGAGATTCTAACAGGATTCTTCTGAAGATGGTCCATGATTATCAGATATTCCTCATCTACAAGATAGTATAGGATGACATATTTGGTCAAATATTGAAGATGGAGGGTTCAGACTAAACCAACCAAAAATTATTTTTACTAAAACTTGATAATAGTGAAATGGAACACAAAGGTTCACATGCCATATGTTATTGGAGAAAAGTATTTAGAAGGATGTAGCTAAAATTAGGTCAGGAAGAGACTCTGGTATAGCCAGATCACTTGACCTGTGTGGAATTTGGGGTAAATTAAGTCACATCCCTGTACTTAAGTTTACCCATCAGTTTACCCACAGTACAAATCGGGAGATAATAATAGCATATAGTTTATGGACTTTTGTGAGCTAAGTGTGTATACTTAAAGTCTATGAATACTTATATACAGGTATACACATATATACATGTGTGAACATACATTAACTAAACCCAGACCTCACAGCATGGAGAGTTGTCTGCCCTGTATCTTCCCAAAGACCAAGAAAGTAAATGATAGTCATTGCTGTTACCAGAGTTTTGGGGTAAAAGCCCCAGTTTGGGGAGTCCCAGTGAACCATCCCTTAAGATCAACTAAGGAGATGGTTATTGGCAAAGGGCAAGAGAGAAGCTTTCATTAGCATGGCCAACTGGGAAGGACAGACATGAGGATCAAAATCTGTTTCCAAGGGACTGACAAGCCTCGTGGTTTTACAGAGGAGGAGGACAAAGGCCAGGGCTGCGATTCACACAAGTGGCAGCACAGATAACTCTCACCAAGTCATGGTCTTGTTGACTGGTGTCTCTGGACTGGCTCTGTGACCCAGGGTTTGAAGGTAATCAGGAAACCATCAGCTGAAGGCAGTGATGCTATTATTTATCCTGCAGTTGATTACAAGTTGAGTGTCTGCAGGCTGAGCCTCTCCATGCCTGTTACAGTGCCACAGTACAAATTCTGGTTCATCCAAGGTAGACCTTCTAGGATAGCAGAGCCAAATGTCTTGTTTAGAGTCAACAGAACCAAGATCTGGTCCTGGCTCTGCCACCAAAGGCAGAGTTGGAGCAAGCCAGTCTAACTGAGGCCCAAGTGCTTTATAAAAGGAAACTAACAACACCTCCCAACCTACTCATAGCAAATGACTTTGTAAGACCTGAATATAAAGCTCTATAAATTTCTGTGAACATAGTAAGATTATTTCTCCCAGTACAGATCTGTGAAGTGCATCATCTTACAATTATAGGCACGGTGGGAAGAGGATGGCATTTCCTACCTCTGGAAAGCAGAGCAGCAGCCACCTTCCAGAGGGGGTTGGATTGCAGTTCTTTCTGACAATAGAAAGATGCTAAATCCTCTGCTACACAAGCTTGACTAGGAGCCTTCCCATAATAAGTGTGACAGAGCTGGAACCTGCTACATACTATACTCTATTCCCCATCCCCACATCTCTATGATGAAACCCAGCTAATTGCATATCTCTGTGTCTTTCAAAGACTCACATCAGACACTTCTTCCTTCAGGAATATTGCCTGAAATTCTTCAGCAAAAGATCTTCATGTTTGTTCCAGGATATTTTTGCTCCTTGCACAAATGGCTAATTTTCAATTAAATGGGGTTATAGGACATAGAGGTATGAAAGACAGCCACAGACAGCCCTGAGTAATAAATAAAATAGAACTTGAATCAATCCATTATTATGTAATCAGATTACTGTGGTTAGGGGGAATACCAGATCAAGAATTCTTGCTTCCCAGAAGGGGCTTAGAAAGTGAACAGTGGGTAATTACTGTGATTTCAGAAAGGAACTAGTTAACTTGGAGGTTGGAAAACTAAAGATGGAGACAGAGATGGGAATGTGGACTATTAAAGTTGAGGCATAGATAAGAATTTGCCTGATCCTTTAATATGGAATTGTGGAAGTCTCCCTTCATAAAGAAGTTTTGATGCATACTAATCTGCCAAGCCCCTTCAAGGGAATGAATCCTCCTCGCTAGTTTCTAAAATATGTTGGCCACAGATAATATGCTCATTAGCCCCCAGATATGGATGATGTGACAGTGTTATCATTGTTCTATCTGCTTCATTACATTGCAACTTGTTTATTACCTTCACAAGTCTCCTGCCAGCCTGGAAACTCCTTGAGGGAAAGGATGGTATCTAATTCACTTTTCACCCATTATGTCCAGAGCTTAGCCTGCCATAGGTACTCAGAAAAATCTTATTGAGTAAATATTTGCTGAAATTTGAACATATGAAATGTCACTAGCTGTTATGGAAATTTCTGAGTAGCTTCAATGGCACTTCCTTGTCTTTATCGGATGAAGGGAGCAGAAAGGGCCTAATCTCCCTAAGTCAACCAGCCTCACAACCCAGACAGATCAGGGAAGACCCTAGAAGGTATCATCATAAGGGAGGAGCCTAGACTCAAAGGCCAGGTGCAGAGCTGAGCTCTGAGTACTGACAATGACCATAACTGACTAAATCAAGATTTTGGAGTGAAAGGAAAAAACAATCCAAAAAACACTTCAAAAAACCACTTTCTAAATCTGCAAGTGGGTATCCTCAATATGATCTAAACATAGAGCTTTCCCCTCTTGGAGGGAGACACATGGATAAATTAACTTTCTTCCTTGGTCATGAAATTCAGTCTTAGCCACAGTTTAATGTACACTGACCTTCCCCGTCCCATCCCTCTTTGTCCATTCACTTATAATTAAGCCGTCATAAAAGTTCCATAAAGGACCAATTATTGCCACAAACATAAGAGCAGGAGATAGTTTTTCTTACCAATACATAAATGTTCTCACTTAACGACAACACCTATTCTATGATTGAATGGACTCTAGGTTATGGCGGTAGCCTTTGCGCTGCTGTAGCCTGAGGTTTAATGACCCTAATTCCATAAAAAACTTTGGTTTCAATTTTTTTATCCTCTTACCCTGCAGCCAGAGTAAGGGGAGGGGGAGGAAGGGAAGGATGAGAGTTCCTACCCAGTGGCTCTAGGCCACCTGTCACAGTAAAAATCCTAGTGAGAGCCAAGCCAACCCACCTGCTCTTCCATCAATGAGGAAGGTCACCTACCCGGTGGGGAGGAGGCGTGAACAGCCCAGATGCCCTCTGTGTCGGAGGCCTGAGCTTTGAAAGCAGAAAGTTCGCCGTGTAAATATGCCAGGAAAGTGCCAGCTGTTCATGGCCCTAGGAGATGCCCACTCTGAGGCAGAGGGAAGGAAGGGTCAAATAAACAGGTCATCAAAAGAAAGACTGCCAGTTTCAAGACTTGACCCCGGCTCCAGGCACAGCACCTTTGACCAGGAGCCAGAGGATGGGGGAAGGGAGCAAAAGCTGGCGCTGTCCGTGGTGCTGACCCGTGCTTGCAAACAGCTCTGTTTCTCCCAACCCGATTTCTGATGGCTCCCATATAAATTTTCTTTGCTTTTTATTCCCTCTTTTGATGGCATTTGTGTAATTTTTACAGAACTCCAGCAGAAAACAGAGCTATGTTTCAGAATTGATGCAGTTGGCTTCCAGTAATGTTGGCAATCCTATCACATTTCCAACGTTTACAAGAAAAGTGTTTTCCTTTGGGCATTTTGGGTGCTCCTTCTCCAATACACCATTGCTGTTCACATAATTCCTACACACAGTGTAGAGGTGAGAAGTGTAGAGGTATCATCAGGGTCTTCTGAGGGAGTAAAGGTGGTCCCAGCAGGACGCCTCCCCTCCTGCAGATTTATTATTCTGGGGAGCCACTAAACGACCCTTGTGAAGAAAAGCACATTGTTTAAACATTTCCAATTTTAAAAAGTCACTTAGTGTGACAAAAAATTCTCCCAAGAGGCATATTTGAGATCTAAAGGGCAAAGATAAGGAGAGAGAAAACCCATCCCAGCTCTTCTCTCAGAGAAAGAGCAAGGATTGACTCATCCCAAGAGAAAATCTAGTATTTTATCTGCTACGAGTAAGACTTGGCTGCAGATGGGAAAATATAGGCAATAATTGTAAGGTAATTCAGCATAGCTCAATAAAAGATTCTTTTAGGCCCATTCTGTTCCTTTCCTCACATTTGAATTAATTTTGGAGAAACAAAACATGGTTCATAGATGAGAAAACAATAATCTTCCACTTGCTACCTGGTGAGTTTTGGCCAGGTAATTAATCTCTCTACCTCTGTTTCCATATCTGTATAACTAGCAGTATAATAACCATTGTTATCAGCTATTGTTTAAGCATTTTGGATTGCTTAAAAAATTCATCTGTTGGACAGGCTGGAGATTTAGCTTAGTGGCACTGTCCCTGCCTTGCAAGTCCAAGGTTTTGAGTTCAATCACTGGTATCACCAAAAACAAAAATTCATATGCTAGAAATGTGTTCCCCACTGCTATTTTGTTGGGCTGTGGAATAATCCATGAATTAATGTCTTCATAAAAGGACTTGGTGGAAAGACTCTACTCCTTTCTTCCCCTTAACCTTCTACAATGTGAGGATGCAATATTCTTTCCCTTCTATATGACATATAATTCAGTTCACAACAAAATCTTGGAAACAAGGACCAGATACCCACTAGACAATAGACCTCCCCAGGGCATGATAATCTTGGACTTCTTGGCCTCCATATATGTGAGAAATATATACTCTTTCTAAATTATCCAGGCTATAGTACTATGTTACAGCTGCATAAAGTAAGCTATGTTTCTCAAGACTTATTACAGTTCAATGCAATATAAGTGGAAACTACCAAAAGCATGCTGAGAACTCAGTGAGAGATTGGTTCTCCTTTGCCCTCCTTTCTGGGCCTCACTTTTCCCAGATATACGATGAGACTTTCAACACCTCCTTAGAAATTCAAGAAGACAAATGTCACTTTCATATTACTGAAACCCAACCCCGTTCCCTTCTCTAAATCTGGGACTGAGGAAAAAAATAGGACTTTTCAGGGCAATTCGGTGCTCTTAAAATATGTGTATGTGTGTGTGTGTTTTGTGTATGTGTGTGATGTATGTGTTGTGCATGTGTGTGTGGTGTATGTGTTGTATGTGTGTGTGTGTTGTGTATGTGTGTGTATGTGTGGTGTGTGTGGTGTGTGTGGTGTGTATGTGTGTGTGTGTGTGTGTGTGTGTGTGTGTGTATTTACTGGATGTTTAACTTAGGGCTCTTGTACTGAGCTATATCTCATTCTTCTTGAATTTTTTATTTTGAGACAAGATCTTACTAAATCACTAAATTACTCAGGCTGGGCTCAAACTTTCAGTCCTCCTTCTTCAGCCCCACAGAGTCCTAGGATCACAGACAGAAGCCACTATGCTCAGTTTAAACAGCTGTTTTCAAAAGGACCCATGTGACTTAAGGGAATAGATCACTACACTCATCCTAGGAGGGCAAAGGGAGAGCATACAAGTGGAACATTCTCCCTGTCTTCTAATTCTCTACAGTTCCTCTCCTTGAGCCCCTCTGCCACATGCACAACAAAATTTAAGAAAATGGACATCTGCAGCAGTCCTTACCAGTGCACTGCTATAAAAGTCATAAAACCAAAATGCAAGATTAAAACCCAGCCTCCAAGCCAGAACGCCATGCACAGGTAACAAGGTCAAGGAGAAAGGAGAATAGAAGACATTCCTCCAGCTCTCTCATTTTTATAACAATCATACATGCCCACATGCATGTGCAAAACTTCAAAACATCATGTTTTAACTCAGTGGTTCTGGCACCTGCCTTGCAAGCACAAGGACCCAGGTTCATCCCCAGTAACCACATACAACAATGCCAGGTGTGGAGACTCACAACCACCAGCAATCAGTACCACATACCACAGTGTCAGGCCTGGTGGCTCATGACTGTAATCCCAGCACTCGGGAGGCAGAGGCAGGAGGATTTCTGTGAGTTCAACACTGAGTTCAGGGCCAGCCTGAACTACAAAAGTGACACTCTGTGTCAAAAAAAATCAAATCATAATTTACACCATAAATATATACAAGATTTTTTATTTTTCAACTTAAAAGTAAAAAAACTAAAATCAAAATATTGATGACTGACAAGTGGGAAATAGTATGATGATAACTGGGCCAGATCTAAAGTGAGTAATTCTCATTGGCCCCTCACTCTTTACAAATTATCCAGGCCATAATACTATGTTAACAATAGACGTTTCCCCATCCAAGGGGAGTAAGAAAAACTGGCTGAGAAGAATGAAAGACAAAAACAAGAACAATGAGGACCAGGAAAGACCTAAGAATTTTTCTAAATCCAATTGGCCATTTACTTAGAAAACTAAGGCTGAGAAAAAAGAAAGGATCTTGCAATCCTTCAGTAACCAGGTGAGCCTTTCGAGGACTCCCAGTCCATTTTCTTTTAACTCAGCTAAGACCGCAAAGTTTAACTTCATCTTAGAGAGATGATATAAATCTATTTGTCCCCAAGTTGAGCTTTGCTGTCCCAAAGACAAGAAACAGCACGTGAGAGTCTTTTTCTCACAGTTTCTTTGTTATGTTCTCTGTTGAGCAAGTTCACAAAATGAGTGCTTGTTATGGTCTGGATCAAAAGCGTGCCCCAAAGGATCGTGTGTTCAGAGGCGATACTCTGCGAGGTGATTAGATCACAGAGCCGCAACCTCATCTATCAGTTCAGCTATTGATGAGTTCATCATTGAATGCCCAGTTAAACAAAGCGAATCCCTTGGAGTAAAATCTAAAAGGCTATGTGTTAGTCCTGTCCCTGGCCCTTCCCTCTCCCTGGCCCCTTCCCTTGCTTTCTGCTTCCTACCACAGCTGAGCAGCTCTCCTTGACCACTTCCCTCCATCATGATGCTTCTTGCCTTGGAGCCAGCCAACCATACAAGGAAAGCACAACCACAATAAACTTTTTTATTTTTTAAGTTATATATACCAGGCATTTGATTACGGTGACAAGCTGACTAACAGAGCTCTTGTTCTGGTTGTGAGACTGTGTAAACACACATACACACACACACACACACACACACACACACACACACACCATACACTTGCGCTTCTGATTTCCTTATTACTGGGCTCTCCAACAGTGTGCAGTGGTACCCAGCTCTCTCCAAGACACAGCTGAGCAGCTCTCCTTGACCACTTCCCTCCACCCCTGAGGTCAGGACCTTGCTCTCCCTCCAGCACTGTTAAATGTTTTTATTTCAGTCATCTTTTGTCACGTGAACTTTATACTCTCTTCAGCTCCCTTAACTCCTTCTCCCTCACTCCCTCACCCCTTTCTCCAATAAAAATAAGGATGACACATTCTTCCTCACGAGCCCAAGAGCTTCCTGAGGGTGGCACCCCAAATCTCCTGTCAAGTCCCGTGCTCCTCCCAAACCGGAAGCCATATTCTCTCAAAGGTTTATTCCTCCCACAAGACAAGAACGGGTCTTTTCCTAAAGGCAGACCTCTGCCTGCTTCTCGCACTCCATATGCCTAGGAATGGAGTAGTTGTAATAAAATTAAACTTAGGCCAGGAGTCCTTTCAGGAGTCAGACACCTTCCTAAAAGTGTGAAGAGAGAGCAGCAGACAGGAGTCTGAAATTTCACTCGCTACATTTTTACATATTCACATCCTGCCTCCCTCCTTCCTCCTCCCAGACCCAGAAACAGCTCCATTATTCAGTGTGTCCCAGGGCAGGAGAGAGTCAGAATTTTGGTGTCCAAATTCTGCCCCTGCAATCCGAAATGCTCTTGACTAAGGCACGTACCCTGCCTGAGCCTATTCCCTTCATGTGTAAAACAGGAGTGAATATGGGGGGATTTAATGAGATCCACATGGGAAGCACTTCGTGGTTAACACAGATCAGAGGACTGCAGTCTGAATTTCCTCTATGCCCCTTCTGGTCCCAGCTCACTGACCCTCTCCAGCTCCTTGTTTTCCTAGAATCCTGCACATTTCAGCCTTCACTTTCCTGCCACCGCCTCTGTACCCAGCCACCTCCTCCTTCCCAGAATGAATGCCCCGTGACAATGGTTGTTGAGTTCTCTCCAAGGTCCCTGCCTCTCTGCTCACTCTTTGTGTGTCTTTTCACCACCTCCGAGGGGTAGCCAAGTCTTTCATGACCAAGCAGAGGCAGGGAGCAAGAGGGGTGGGAGGGAAGAGACAAGGTCGGTGCACGCTGGCCTCTGGGTTCCGGATAAATAAGTGCAATTTCCACTCTTTTCCATAGACAGCTGAGTCCAGCCATGAGCACGTGGCAGCTGCTGAGGTGTTGCCGTGGTGAGTAATGGCCTCATGAATGGCTCTGCCCCCGGCTTGTACCTTGTGCCCCAAAGATGAACTTGGGGCCCATACAAGGCAAATGACAGCATCGATTTAGTCCTACCCACCCCCACCCCAAAGCCAGCCACACAGCATCCTGCATTGTATCTCTTCTCCAGGAGGCCTCAGAAATTTGATCTCTAGAGAAGTTGCCCAGGCTCATTCAATTCACTGCCCCAGGGGCAGAAGGAGGCTTAGACACCTGCTGCTCTCAGGTCACTAACCCACAGTTATCTATAAATACTTAACACTCCACAGAGCAAGATTTAAATGCTAATATATCAGCTCCGTGATTTTAAGCAAATTACCCAATCTCAGTGTTCCTAGCTGCAAAAACCAATAATGACAGCATATCCTGGTTCATTACAGGATGAAATGGGTCAGTGTTGTGGTTTGGGTCTAGATGTTCCCCCAGAGCCTCATGGGGTCATAAGCTGGGTCTGTAGAATGTGAAGCTGGGAGTGATGGTGCAATGCTAGGCTCAAGGGCTAAGGGCATGAGTGCTGCCCACCCTAAGTAAGCTGAATAAGATAAAAAGGAGCAGGAAGATGGTGTTAAGGTTCTCCAGTTACCTTCTGCTGCCTTGTGGACGCCATGTTGTTTCTCCTCTGCAATGTCTGTTCGTCATCCCTGCCTTGGAGCCAGCCAATTATGGACAGAAACCTCTACAAACTGTGAGCAAGTAAATCCCTTCCCCTCTAACTTTGGGTGTCAGGTATTTGTCCCAGCAATGAGAGAAAAGTAACTAACACAGTCAAAGTATTTCACGTGTTGTGCACAGTGCCTAAGACATACTAGTTGCTCCATATGTATAATTCCCCCACTCTGCTAACTCAAGCCCTGTCGAGCTTTCCTCCCCTCCAAATGTCACCCACAGTAGGACTCACACTGAGTTGCTTCTCCTGCCTCATGCTGAGTGTCCTCAGGAGGAAATTATCACAACACAGAAGTTCTTTCTGGCCACGGGTTGACATTAGCCCTGAGCATCACTAGGTGGGAACACAGATGGGCAGAATATGTGAAATACTGTATCTGTCCCTGACCCTGACCTCCAGGGCACAGGAGGAGCCACTGAGCTCTGTAGAGTACAAGAATGACTTGAGAGGCCTGAGTGAATGATGAGAGAGGGACCTGACTGAGCAAAGCAAAGAGGAGGCCCCAGCAGGGCTCAGAAGGAGCCCCTTCCAGGCCCCTCCCTGAACACATCACACAGATGGGTGTACACGCTCCAGAACAGCCAGCAAGCTGCACTCTGCACACTGCTTGTGCCTAGCAGGTGTGATGCAAGCAGGCCTCTTTTCCATGCCCAGGCTCCCAGGAGATACTGTGGCCTCTGCTGTAATGGGCACTCGGAGCCCTGGGCCCCCCCTCCCATTCTCTTGGCACACTGTGACTGAAATGGCTCAGAGAAGAAAAGTGACCTCCCCACATCAGCAGCTGAAAGTCACAGATGTGCAACTCAAAGCCGAGTCTCAGACTCTAGATCCTTCGCTCTTTTTGCAGAGGTGCAGCAGACACACGGCACATTCACTCTCCCCCGCCTGTGGGCACACATGTGGCTGTCACTGTGGCTGCCTACTGCAAGGGATTTCCCTGCATTCAGTCAACAGGCAGAGGAGTTAGGCATCCATCCGCCCCATTTTCAGGGCAAGCAACTGAGGCAAGGGGCAGTGAAGCAAGTAGGCCAAGGACACATAATTGAGCCCAACGTGAGTTCTGAGTAAGCTGGCACAGAATCCAACCTCGCAACTTCTCTGTTACTTTTACTGTAATCTCTCCCTCTCTCCCTCCCTTCCTCTCTCTCTCTCTCTCTCTCTCACACACACACACACACACACATCTTAGGTGATTCAAGGTCTCACATTGGCAACAGCAGTGAAGCTACTACGGACAGAGGAAGTTGGCTCCAGTCCCAGGATGGGCCACTTCCTAGGGAAAAAAGCAGAAATATCTTTTCCTACCACCTCCCCTCCCCTTGGCCTGCCCCAGCCCCCTGTAAGGGAAAAATAAAATCACTCCTCATCCTCCCTTGTCCCATCCCCCTCTCCCCGAGCCCCCATCTCTGTGGCTCCCTGAGGGCCTCTGCACACACTGCAAGGATGTCCTGCCAGTGGCGAGGCAAGAACAGAATGAAATATATGTAACATCTTATTAGTAAAGGACATCTGAGCCTCTAATTAAAATTTGCCTAATGACCCAACTTCTCTGTCATTTTTGCTCTCAGAGACATTAATTTAAGGTGACAGGTACTTAGGCAGGGGAAAATTAATTTTTTCCTTTAAAAAACTAAAGGGGAAAAGAGTAGCCCGTTCCTTTATTTATTTATCTCTCAATTTTTAATTTATCTTTCAAGCTCCCTCCCACTCTTTGCCAATAAAACCTGAAGCTGGAGAATGAGCCCATGGAGGGAGGGAAGGAGAGAGAGACTAGAAGGAAGATGTCATGGCGACACAACCCGGTGGCACCCACTTCCCCTGGGGAGAGTGGTGGCTGACGCCTGGACTGTTGGTGGCTCTCCTAGCTCGGGGCCCCAGACTGTTCCCTGAGAAGCTGGCTGGCTGCCATGACGGGGATTCCCGGGGAACCTGTTTGCATCCAGGCTGTTTGACTTGGCTGTGCCCATCGTATCCGCTTCCACACGGAACAGATGGTGGACACCCCTCCCCCACACCAGGCTGCAGCCCAGCTCTCTGCCCGGGCGAATTTCCCCAGGCACCAGGCTTGCAGCCTCCAGCACACAGCACCTGTGCAGTAGGCAGGCGCACAACTTGAAGGCTGTGGTGTGGTCCTCTGAGCCTCGATCCTACTCAGATCTGTAAGTACAGGAAGAGCCTTTAGAAATAAAGTGGGAAGGAAGACAAGGCCATGGGCTAGACGATGGTCTGATCTCAGGGCTCAGACTCTGCACAAACCCATTGGCGATGGGTCTAAAGAATGTTGAACTTTCTTAGTACCACACCCTTACCACGTTTCATAGTCTTCCCCTTTTGGGGGAACAGGCTCCTCTTCAGACCCCAAAGCTCTCTGCTTCCTCCTCTTCCCAGGGACCCCACCGTGCCCTCCCCATGTCTCCAGCAGCTCTCCGGTCGCGCCTCCCCTTGGCCTGCCCCACTGGGTTCCTCAGCCCTTTCTACAGCTCTGTCCTCACTCATCAGGAAGCCGCTTTGAAACGTGGGGCCTGGTAGAGAGGAAGAAAGGGAAAACAGAGGCAAGAGGAGAAGAGGGAGGGAGGAGAGGAGCGGGGAGGAGAGAAGAGGATCTCCCTTGCTATTCCTGTGGCTAACCTCTCTCTTCTTTCTAATGCCCTCCGGCTCTCTCTCCCCTTCCCCTTGGGAGTTTTGTCAAGTTGTGCTTCCCAGGGAGCAAAAGGTGGCTTTTGTAGCAATGAGGCTAAGGCCTCTGATCAGAGAGCTCCAAATACATGATGAGCAACACCTTAGTCCTCTCTGAGGAGACAGGAAGAGGGAGAACAGGGTCTTCAAGATCAACCCTTCCACCTCCCGGTCCATGGGCTGAGGCCAACTCATTGGAAGAGGTTGAAGGGGAGAGGAGGGCAGGAGGAGGCTGCTGTGGGGTAGGAGACTCACAGAACCTTTGGGTCACCTTCCAAGGGCCACAGCCGAGCTCAGGCCCCACAGCACAAAGCCCAGGCAGGGGAAGTAGTGATGCAGCTAAGGGCAGGGAAAGCAGATGGACATGGCTCTAGCTCCAGCCCTTCTTCCTGGGTGTCCTCTGAAATCAAAGGGAAGTGATGACAGAACTCCCACTACAGAAGGCCCCTGAGGGGAACCGCGGGCAGACTCCTCACACTGTGGCAAGGGACAGAGGCCCCCTCCCCCACCCCTGCACCCTCTGGCTGGGAGAGCCCAAATCCCTCTAATGCACAGAGAAAAAAAGTGCCCAAGCTTTAAAGACGCCTGTTCATCTCGCTTTGCATACATTTGCATACTGAGTTCAAGAGGCTCGTCCTAATTCTGAGGATGGAAAATAAAATAAATTAACGAATGCAAGATTAACAAATGTGACTCCTGCAGCAATTGTCTCCCTGGCTGTTCTGGCCTTGACACCCTGGAGACAAAGAGTGTTCTCAAGGTAATCAGCTTGTAATCGTATCCGGAAGGAGCTTTTGGTACCAGCCCCCCTGGGCCTCCTACCCCCTCTCAGCCCAGGCTGGGGGAGGGAAGAGGAAGGTCCCCAAGCAGGAAGCAGTCCTTGATTTGCACCTTGGAAATGTGCAGGGTAGGTTGGGGTAGAGAAGAACTGGCCGAGCCTCATGCCTCAGGTCTGAACCCCTGCTGGGCCACATCCAGCTCTGTGACCTGGACAAGTCGCCTAAGCTTCCCACTCTCGGGAGCCTTTCTGAGTCAGGTGGGAATAACAGCATGTGGACTCATGTGTCCCTCTGTGCCCCACGAGCAGCAACTGCGTGGTGAGTATTGATTAGAATTCCTATTTTCATCAACATGATTACTGTTGTGTGATAGGAAATGCCCAGAGGGCCAGAATCCAGGCACCTAATTTTCATTCCATCCGACTTTTTTTTTTTTTTTTTTTAAGGTTTTTTTTTTTTTTTTTTTTTTGAGACAGGGTTTCGCTTTGTGGTCCAGGCTGGCCCTGAGCTCAGCCTCCAACTCACATCACAGCAATCCTCCTGCCTCTGCCTCCCGAGTGCTGGGATTACAGGCATGAGCCACCACGCCCGGCACTCCACTGCCTCTCTGCCCAGGCCCAGTATGTGGTACTGGTTGCTGCTGGGTGTGGGTCTCCACGCCCAGTATTGTTATGTGGTTACCGGGGAATCGAACCTGGGCCCTTGCGCTTGCAAGACAGGCGCCAGGCGCCGGAACCACTGAGCTAACTCCCCGGCCCCCTCCATCCGACTTTTTATCCATCAGGTAGCTTTGGGGAGAATCCCCCTCCCTTTAGGGGTTGAACTCAGTGGGGTTGACCTCAGGGGGACAGTGACAAATACTGTGTATCAGGCAGAGTGAAACCTAAGTTTGCTTCAAGGATGCATCAGACAGATTGCAAGGGCTAAAGTCACACACAAAACACAGGTAAACTACAGGTAAACTGATCTCCCTGCACTCTCGAGCTGCCCCACATGAGGACAGCCCTCTGCACAAACTCTATGTGGGGACCCTGAACTCTGAACTCTGGCCCCGAACACTCCCTACTCTCCAGCCCGCCCTTCCTCCACTGAGCCAGAACTCCTCTCCTTCTCTTGAAGGCCCCAGGAAGAGAGTCAATTCTGAGTCAATAAATATTGGCCTCTCTCTGGAACTCTAACCAGTCTGATCAGATTTCTCCTTCCATGATCTGAGGGCGACATCAGGATTCCATTTAACAGATGGGAAAGTTGAGACTCAGAAAGAAGCAATTTGTCAGATGTCACCCCAGTAAATGAATGAACCTGAATCCAGGACACCAACGGTGCTGGGCCTGAGCCACTCAAGGGCACAGGAAGATGAGTAGAGAGGGCCTCAGCTGCTCCCTCCCTGCTTTCACAGCCCAAGGTAGAAGGATTTGGCCCAGGAGCCCTGAGGACCACTGCTGCTGCTTGCCAGATTTCTGAGCCCCATCAAAGGAACTGAAAGAGCCACCAGAATGTCCTTGACCCTGAGCCCTACCCACTCAAGGACAGGGCTCCTGCACTGCCTCTCTGCCCAGGCCCAGAGCTGTGGGTTCTGAGACTATCCAGCTCTGACCACCTGCCTGGGGGACTCTTCATTCATGTCCAAGGTCAGAAGTCAAGGGTCAGAGGCTGCCGGTTCCCAGGAGGAGTTCACTGGATGGCAAAGGTCCCCACAACAGCTCAGTTGTGCAGCTTCTGCCAAGGTCTCCCTTGAGGCACCATTGGCCCACAGCACCCCAGCTGAGCAGCCATCTACCCACAGCCCAGAGCCTGCAGCCTCAGCTTGCATCTCCATCTCTCCTGCCATCTAAAGACCCTACTCGGCCAGAGGCCCATTAAGTTGATTAAGAGGCACATTCCGGAAAGAAGGAACCATATTTCAGCCCCTAGAGGACCCACTGCCTCCCCCACCCCCTTCCCTTGCCTCCTTAATATCCCTCTTCGCCTTGCTACTCTGATCTTCCAGGACCTGCTCTGGCCCCATCATCCCCCTTCTGTCCCCTGGGTTCCAGGGTACAGAGATATCCTCAGGGGCATGGACCACAGAGGCCAGGCTGACACTGAAATGTGTAGTCGGAGAAGCAGACAGGAAACTCTTGTATCGAACATGGAATTTAATCCTCTCAGCAACCATCTGGGGAATTATTACCCCCACTTTTTTATAGGTGAGAAGAGAGAGGCTAAGTAATTTGTCCAAGGTCACAGAGCTTAGAGACAAAGGCTCAGCCCTGCTCAAGGCGAGCCCCTGCTTCCCTCCTCCCAGACATGATCCTGCACAGCTCTCTGCCTCCTTTCTGGTTTCTGCACCCTCCTTACTAACCACTCAGCTCAGTGGCCCAGATTTCAACTCAGAGAGGAGACAGATCAGAATCACAGAGAAGCTGCTTAAACACACATGCCTGAGCCTGGGACAGGGCTTGGGAGTGTATTTTAACAAATCCCCTCATGGATCAGATTTGCAAACAGGTTTAGGAATCACTTTATTTCACAAATCAGAAAACTGAGGACGAGAGTGTGATCAGCCCAAGATCATAATCAAAAGTCTTGGCTAGAGATGTAGCTCAGTGGCATCGTACCTGCCTAGCAAGGTCCTGAGTTTGATCTCTGGTACTAAAAAAAAAAAAAAAAAAAAAAAATCAAAAGTCTGAAGTAGGACCTAAGCCCCAGCTCCTTTTCCCCTTGAAGGCCCAGGCTCCAGGGTGTCTCTGTCACCAGCTTCACCCATACCCACTTTCTACTAGGTAGGCAGTGCATTGTGCAGAAAAGACATGGCTGGGACCCTGCACCCATCCTCCTGGGCCTGGCATGAATACATCATGTAGAAAGATCTCTCTGCCTGCACAGGGGCTCACTTCTCCCATCTGTGACCTGGTCTCTGAGAGGTACCTTTTCTACTTCCCAGAGGGACCTTGAGAGACCAAGATGAATGGAAACATGACGAATGCAAGGAATGACCCTGGCTAGTTCCTCTCAGCCTGCTGGAGACAGGTTCCCAGATACGAAGACACAACCCCAAGCCGTAGGACTCATGCGCAGCTGTCCAGAGTGAGACCTCATGGCTGCACCAGAGGGTTCTTGTGGGCAGGGCCATGAGATGCAGGAAAGCCACTTGTCCTGGACAAGCCCATCACACCTTCCTCAACTCTCAGGTCCTCTCTGTCTGGAGGACATACACCGTGGCCCCGATGGGACAGTGGGACAATAGCCCACTCTGTGGTCCACCCAAGACTTCCATTTCGCATCCAAGGAAAGCCTTCAAAGTGAAGACCCAGAATAAGGCCCACTCTGGGCAGTGAGCAGCCTACTCAAGGTCCCAGCAGTTCCCTGGCAAGACTTGTCTCCCTACCTACTGGAATTTTTCTTTTTATGCTGAGGAGCAGGTCGGGGACCCAGGCCAGTGAAGTACTAATGACAATAAACAACAACAATAATAGAACCTTTCTTCCGTTCCAAGATGCCATTGAATTTTAAGTTCCAGTCATGTCGACAATTTATCAGGCAAAATGCAAAGAAACAACGGAAGTCTTCAAATTGAGGAAGTGTGGTGGGGATGATCACTCTGATGTTCCATGGCATGAGAGAAGCAGGGGCTTTGTCAGTCAACAAGGTACCTCAGGGTAGGACCTCTTCTGTTACCTCTTCTGCCCTGACAGGAAGTGGAGATTGGGCGGGGGGGGGGGGGAATGTGGGCTCCCAGCTAAACCAAAGCGTATGTTTCTTGGGAACCCCAGGGCCTCCCCTAAGGCTTCTGGCAGATCTCTGGAAGAGTAGCAGAGGTGGGTGGAGCTGGGTCCCCTTCTGGGGACTAACAGCATTAGCACCAGCTGTATAATACCAATAGCCTCGTAATTTATATAGCGGTTTTCATTACTTCCCTTCTCCAAAGGCTTGTTCAATAAATTTCCATTTTATGAATTTCAAAGTGCTTTGTGAAGCTCAGAGCTTCACCTGGGTCTGACTGCAGTGAGAGGAGATGGCAGCTGGGCAGAGGGCGGGAACTCGCAGGTCCCATGTTGCAGGGCTGGACAGCTCGGCTACACGGACTGTGCGGAGCCTCACAGGCTGTGGTCGGCCACTGGGCACATGGCCTGGCCTCCGCGACTTTCTGGCTCCTGAGCTGAAGCTCACACTCCATACCTGTAAACATGGGTGAAGTCAGGTCTCCCTCCAGGGTGGCTGTGAGGAGTGAGATTCTAGGAGGAAAAGCGCTGCTCGTCAGGTTGGAGCCCGCAGGGTTTCTCTGCCTCGCCTGGTCCCGCTCCTCCCTTCTCTGATCAGGTGGTCAGCCGCCCTCCCTCCTGCCGCTGCCTGCAGGGTTAGCTGGGCCCCAGGCCTCCTCTTCCTCTGCTCTTCACACCTCCCTGCAACAGAACATATATGAATATTTGCTGATGTGGCAAATCTATAGGATATATTGTGAAGTTTTAAAAAAGCAAGATATATTTCTAAATAGCTCCGAGGGTATATTTCAGATGTCTCACCACACACAAAAATAAATGATGAGTGAGATGATGAATATTTTAGTTAGCTTGATTTAGTCACCCCCTATTGGATATATGGAGATTTATATATATATATACGTATGTATATATATATATATATATATATATATATACATACGTATATATATGAACAACACGCTGTAGCTGGTAAATGTACACAATTATGATTTGGCAAATTAAAAATAATGTTCATAAAAAAGAATAAACCTGATGCAAACCAATCTGTAGAATATAATTCCAATTTAATGCTACATATTGTATATATGAATACATAGAGAAAGAGAGAGAGACCTGTATGAGCAGGAAAAAAATCAGCACACAAATTTCACAAGATGCTAACAGATTTTTTCATATTTTAATTGATTTTATAGGTGCATTTCATATAGTGACATTCAACACTTAGGGTTTGTACAGCTAACAGTTTTTAATCCCTGAGAATAGGACTTGACTGAAGAAGGACACTTTTCATTTATTTTTGTGTAATTTAATGTAATGGGATTGAGGGTGATTTTCACTTTACAGTGGATTTTTTTGATATATTTTTACAGCTTAAAAAGTAAATAAAAAGATGATTTCTTCCCCGCAGAAGATGAAATCCCTTGCCCTCACTTTTTCAGAGAACATGCATGCAAAGTTTAGGTGCCAGTTTAGGGGCACTTTAAAGCCAAAGACAGAGGCACTTTAAAGCCAAAAATTTTGAACGGAATGTGGTACTCAGGTGAACCGGACTCTGGGGCGCTATCTCCTCTCTCCATGTTCACCTCCAGTTTTTGCCCCTCCTCCACTGCACCTAAAAGACTAACCCCATCCTCCAGGCAGGACCCGCGAGTTTTCATGCCAGATCCAGGGACCCTGAGTCTCAGAAGGGAAGAGAGAAATAGTTAGGATCAGAGTTGCTAGCTTACCGTCTTGGAGATGTCCTGGTACCCACTGTGGTCACCATGGCAACAGAACCGCAGCACCAGGGGGCTCTGCCCGGGAAACAGGTTGCCTGGAAACGGACCGAGGATGAGCAGGATCTGACCAGAGAGAATCCCCTCTCCTCTTTCCGAGGAAGAGGGAACACAAGAGTTTTCAGGTATGAAAAGTCCACATGTTAGTGGAGGTGGGCCTCAGTCTCCCACCTTCTGAGAGACAGCAGCAGATGGACAATTTCTTAGCACTTTCCTGGGCCTAGCAGGCAGTGCCCTGACAGGACAAGCGCAGCCCAGACCCTGGCACATTATTAATACGCTCTGTAGTGAATGTTGGGAAATCTCTGCATGCTTCAGTTTCCTCATCTACACAGCAGGAGGGTAAATGATGCACCAAACTCCCCTGGTAATTGTGAGGCAGGGTGTGGATCTGAAGCCCATCACCCAGAGACCTTATGCCATCCCCCCCAAAGGGGCCTCCCCATCAGTCCAAGCAAATGTGGGATCCTTGAATGGGTGCTGTGCCTCCCAGGGAATGCCCTGGCAGCAGGCAGCACCTGGAGGGATGCGCACCAGCCCACCTGCTGGCTTTAAGAGTCCACACACACTTCGCAACATCACAGATAATGACATCTGTACGGGAGCCAGGGGCTCAGGCATGGAGAAGGACTGGAGCTCTGGACAAGTCTGCACCCGGCTAGGGGGAGTCAGCCCAGTTTCACAGCCCTTTTCTTGGAGCCAGAAGAGCTCAATGCACAGAAGAGTAGGAAGCAAAGAGCTCCACAGGCCAGTGACATCTCCTTCTTGGGCTGTTCAGACCAGGAAGCACCTGAGGAGGCTGCAAGTGAGGACCAGGGAGGGGTGTCTTGTGCCAGGCTGCATTATGAGCCAGGGGCAGCCAGGGAGCTGAGAGCCAGGGGTGCAGCCAGCGCTCCGCCCCAGCTGCCCAAAGAACCAATAGGCAGCACCTACATCCTGAGCCATGGTGGATACCAGCTTGCCTGACCTCCACTGCCTGCAGCTGAACCCGACCCTGCTCCTGCTCATCTTTCTCTTTAAAAATCTTTTCTTCTCTTAACCTAACCTCGAGCTCTGTTTGATTTAAAGGAATAAAATGAAGTCTCCAGTGGCAGGACGGACAGAACGAAATAGTGTCGGGGCCGAGGCTTCACCACATCTGGTTCCCCAGAAGGGTTTTTCCCGTTTTCAGCTGAGCTCAAAATGGAAGGGATTTGGATTAAAGTCCTAGCAAAGACCACCATGAAAGTGGGAGGTGAAGGGGAGACAGGGGCTGGAGATTCGGGACACAGGGGCCCCAGCTGATGACCCGAGGCCAGCGAGCATCCTCTTTTAACAGTCAGCTGGACCCTGCCGATGATCAGCGTGTCTGTCCCTGTCCCACCAGCAGCCCAGAGGATGAGGGAGGGAGGAGAGGAAGGAGACAGGGTCTGCTCTCTTGGCTGGGGTGTTCTGAAACACAGGCACTGGATTTTCTTCGTTGCTGGGCCCAGAGCATCAAACACAACCAGCTACACTTCATCCAAGTTCAGTGAATACATCACAATGGGAGGAAAAAGGAAAAAAGAAGCACTTGCTAAGTACACAGAGCCAGGCTCTCTGCTAGGAGAATAAACACATTTTGCCTCACTTAATCTACAGTTCAATGTACTTGTCTCTAACAGAGGAAGATATTGAAGTCCCTAAGGGTTAAATCACCACCTCCCCAGGTCACATGGCTGCTGGACGGCAGAGCTGAGACCGTACTCTGTGCTCTGTATTCCGGGCAGCTCGGCCCTGAAACCTGTATTCGCACCTCTTGTCTCTTCTCCAAAAAGAGCCCCAAGAACCACCAGCTAGTGGCTCTAGGCCAGCCCCCCACCTCCGGACCGCACCCCCTGCGCGTTCTGCTCAGCACCTCCCCCCTCCCCCACTTTCTCTCTGGTCTCATTCCTGGAATCGCCTCTGAGTCAGCGACTCATTCACAACACTTGCGAATACATGTTTATAAGGAACTGGAGGGCTCCAAAGACTTTTTCCTCCAAATCTGGCCTTTAGGCCTTGCTTCTAAAGGTCAGCACGTCGGATGTCTCCTGGTGGCCAGGCATGAATCAGAAAGACAGGAAAGGAGGCCGAATCCTGGGAGGATGGGGACAGTGTGACTCTGCTTCTCCCTGTCATCCAGAGAAAGGAGAGGAGCCAGTACCTTCTGGAAACACACGAGGCAAGCTCCAGTTGGGTCATTTCATACTGGAGGCCGTGTTTAACCCTCACAGTGCTGTCCAAAGGCAATTTTGTCCCCATTTCATAGAAGGCAAGCACAATCTGAGAGTGGCAGGAGCAGGATTTGAATTCAAGTCATCTAGCCCTTCCAGATCATGCAACGGGCAGTGCCCAAGGGGACACACACCAGCCCAGCCAGTGTGTTCCTTTGCCACATCTGCAGCCCAAGAGCCAAGCAACCCTTGGGGGATGTTCCAGGAGCCGAGTGCACTATGCCTCTGTGCCCATCTGGCGAAACGCATGGCCTCCTAGCAAAGACTCAGCAGCCTGGGGTGGTGGCCACCAGACACAGCCAAACCCCACTGCCTAGGGCCTCCCTCTGTCCTCGTGGGAAGTCTGCAGTATGGGAGCCACATACTCTGTCACCCTAGGAACCCCAGAGCGCCCAGAAAAAGCACGTATAGGATAGTCACGAAACCTCTCAGCCAAGTGTCTCTATGCCTCGCAAGTGGAAGAACAGAGGGGCGCAGAACACCAGGAACCCAGACAAGACAGCAGCCATGGGGGGCGGGGGAAGACACACGCATGCGCGCTGCCCACCTCGTCCCTGGGCATTCTTCCCTCGGACTCTAGGCCACTGGAGAGGTTCAGGCCCTTGATCCAGGACACATGGGTCAGATAACAGATGAGTGAGTATCTCCTTCATCCAATGGGTATTTGTTTCTCATGGTTTATGGGCAGTCAGATGTGATGGCACATGGGGGGGATGTAGTCCCTGGGACATAGTAGGTTTGCCATGGTGATAAAAGCTCAGTGCATGCCGAGCTCCCTGTATGGCATCTCAGGCAGCACCTCCAGTGATGAGTTGCCAGCGACGGTGCTGTGGTCACAGCTCCCTCCCCACACCTTCCCAAGACAGGCCTGACTCCATGAGGACCAAGGCACAGCCTCCTCACAAAGCAGGTGCTTGCAACCTGAGCCTCGAAGAGGCTGCACAGGGAGCAGGCTAGAGCTGAGCTGTCAGCCCCCGTGTGCGTGGGCTTGACGCCTGCCGCGAGCTTCCGCTCCACTCCAAGTGGTGATTGAAGGCACCGGAGGGGAACGGGGAACCGCGCGTCTTCCAGGATTATGATGCCTGCAGGATAATGACTCTGGGTCTATTCTTAAGCAGGGGTGACATCAGGTGCTCCCTCCAACAGGGATCTCGGTCCTCCGGGGAAGCGGCTTGCCACTAGCACCCCTCCGAGTCACCAGAAACTTTCGCTTAGGCCCCACGAGCACACAGCTGGTGGGCAGAGGCTTGCCAGCCTCCCAGGGGAGTGAGCTGCCTGGAGCACTCGGGGTTCCCTCAGACTCCACCGTGTCCATATCAACTGTCCAAGGCAGGTGTCCCCACCTATAACAGAAGGACACACGTGCTGGGCAGAGTCCAAGGTGCAGTGCGTGCTCGGGACAGCCATGCTGACTCACTGTGGGGAGTCATCGTCCACATCTGGGCTCAAGGACAAAGTCCTGCCACTGAGATACCCTACAGGTCACTCTCACCCCACTGTTCTGACCTCGGGTAAGCCACACCACTCCTTCTTGCCTTGGCCACTCCAGCCTCCTCCCCAAGTAGGAAGGGGAATAATGCTACACACTGCACTCTCAGCTGTCCCTGCTGTGACCCCTGACTATCAAGAAGGACCCTTTTCACCCACAAAGCACCTTCTCCATCAGTGGGAGTTCCCAGATCCGAGGTCGCTCCTCCAGCGACACATACGAGGCTCCTTCCTCACTGCTGTGCTGCCCCTCCTCCACTCTCCCACACCCCTGTCTCCAGCCTTTCCCTGTCCCTGAAACACCAGGCTGGAAGGACATGTTTGATCTGGGCAGATGGGGAGTGAGGATAAGAGACACAGAGATGCCCAGACCCTCTGAAGCTCTGAATGCCACCTGCACCCCGGCGTCCCTGGGCCAAGCTGGGCAGGCAGGAGGCAGCCCACGGTGCCCGTCATCCAGCCACCGGATGTCAGAGGAAGCACCTTCCCTTCTCCAGGGATGAGCTCGGCCAGGGTTCTGCCCACCCCTTCTATAGGAGGAGGCCTTTGGGAAGCTGGCACATGGTGAGTCCTGAATGCTCGGGTAACCTCAACAAATGGAGAGGCAGACCCAGCTCCGGGGGCCCTGGAAGTTGAGTCTCCAGAGACTAAATTGCAGGAGGGGGTGGAGGCTGCTTACTCCTCAGCAGAGACACAAGTCTCCTGCCTTCAAAGAAAGAGGCTTTAAAAGACCTTGGGCACCAAGAAACAAACATCAAAAGCCTCCTGCCCACTGCCAGCCAGATGTGCACAGTGCAAATGAAGCTGAAATGTACAGATTCGATTTCCCTTGAAATGTACCTGTCAGCCCCAAAGGAAGGGAGATTAGAAAGTAAAGGGTGCTTCTCAGACTACCGCGCCAGCCCTCCTCCTCAGCACCCAACCCCGCCCCTCCCCTTGTCCCCACTCTGCCAAAATCTCTCCAAACCTTCAGGTTGACTGCTCCAGCTTTGAGGAGGAAGCTCCTCCAGAGAAGGCTGGATTGAGGGGAGGATGTGGGCAGAATGGCTTTATTGGTAATTCTGCTAAACAGAGCGAATTGAGCCAGATGTAGGAGTGTATCCTTGTAATGGCAGCACCCTGGGAGGCTGAGGCAGGAGGACGGTGAAGTTGGAGCAATTTAGCAACTTAGCAAGATCCTGCCTCAAAGTAAAGGAAAAAAAAAATTAAAGAATAGGGTAGGGGGCCGGGGAGTTAGCTCAGTGGTTCTGGCACCTGTCTTGCAAGCGCAAGGACCCGGGATCGATCCCCGGTAACCACATACCATACTGGGCATGGAGACTCATGCCCAGCAGCAACCAGTACCACACACCACAGTGCCGGGCGTGGTAGCTCACTCCTGTAATCCCAGCACTCGGGAGGCAGAGGCAGGAGGATTGCTGTGATGTGAGTTGGAAGCTGAGCTCAGGGCCCGCCTGAACCACAAAGCGAGACCCTGTCTCAAAAAACCTAAAAAATAATAATAAGAAGAATGGGGTAGGAGGTGAAAGGGGACAATGTTGAGATTGTAACAAAAAAGTAAGGAAACAAATTTTATGTATATGGGGGGGTGGTAGGGTGGGTAGGGCTATGGGAAAAAATGAGAATTAAGTTGTGTCTTATACTGGTACAAATCCCCATTATGGAGTGCAATCATGATGTGCATATTTAATGTACCAATAAAGATTTTTAAAAAAGAAAAAAAAAGAATGGGGTAGGGCTGAGAGTCCTCTTTCTAGGGCAACTGGATTTCTAGTGATGTAAAAGGAGGACACAGTGGCTGTCCCAGCCTAGGGATACCCAAGTCTGATAAGGATCCAGCCTCAGTCCAATCCAGAAGTCCCAGCCCACTCAAGGACAGAGGGCTCGGCAGCATCACAGAGCAGAGACCCATAACGCCTGCTGCCTGGGAGCCCGTTTGAGAGAAGAGGCACAGACCTGCTCTGGGGGAGTGCCTGGTCTGAAGGGGAGGGCACCGTGCTCAGTATCCCTCGTGGTCGTTTAGCTTTCCCAGCATCTCATAAACCCTCAGTGCTCTCCGAGTCCTGCAGAGCCCCGGGGTGGCCATAGCACACTCAACATATGCAAGCACAGCTCCCCCGTGGTACAGTCACCCCAGGGGTGGCACCTGTCCCTCTACTCACACTTATTCCCATTTGCTGAGGCTCAGCCTGGCGGCTCTGACCACCCTCACCAGTGACCTGTCATTCATCTGCACCCGTTCTTGGTGTGTAGGGCCAACACCGTTCACCCTCAGCCTGACCACAGCGCAGAAAGTCAGCCAGGGCCAGTGAGTGGTTAGTGCTCACCAGGAACATGCAAGGTGCGGGGGTGGGCCCTGTGAGACACAACCTCGATCCTGAAGACTCTTCATCCCAAACACACGGCCGTGGTATCTCGTACCTGCTCCTTTTGTCATGTGACTCCCTTCTGCCTTTAGAGGAGCTGGAGCGCATTTCTCCGTCCCACTGGGCCTGGCCAGTGAAGCGTCGGTGGACTTCATGTGAACAAAGCCTCTAAGTGTCCTTTGGTAGTTTAGCGGGGGACTTTGCACCTCTGCCACCTGGGAGCGCACCAGACGCAGACCTGAACCAGGCTGCAACCAGACGCTGAGCAGCTCCCCACCCCCCGACGCCCCACCCATAAGACAAATCACAAATCAGTGTCTGTGCTCATAAGCCTTGGAAATTCGGAGATTGTTGATTATACTATAGCCAAACCCTCCATGAAAATTGGCTTAGCCACTTCCTCATGGCTAGGACACCGCACTGACACCTCCAATTGTAAAAACAGGGATGTCTATTTGGATTCACATCTTCACTCTGGGGTGGTCTGTTCTGGGCAGGAATATCTCAGGGGAAGTGTCCAGCTGAGAGAAGCTGCTCACATCACACTGGCAAGAACCAAAGAGGGACAGGGGCCTGGGGTGGAGATGGACACTTTCGGGTCACACCCCAGGACCCACCTCTCTCTCCACCTCTACTGCCCAGGGCCACCTTCCCTCAGCACATTTAGCTCTGAATTCTCTGATGGATTAGCCCACTAATGAGCAGAGCAGCCCCTTCTAAAAAGCTCCACTGCTGGACACAGGAGGCTTCAGGCAGACATTCAGATCCAAACCATAAGAGAGGACAGGCTAAGAGATCCCGGACTGCACAGGCAGGAGAATAATGACAACGCAGAGCAGATACAGCCAGGGACAAATGAAGGCAGGGAGGCCAGGTGGGAGCTGGCGCCAGACATCCACAAGCATTTCAGTGAGCAGACAATGGATTGGCGAAGGCCAGAAGTGCTGGCCACCACCCTGACGACCGACCGCCCAAGAGGGGAGGGAGATAGGAGGCTACAACAATGGCCATGCTCTACCTGGGTGACAGGGAAGGAGCGGGGAAGCTCGTGGAGAACCGGAGAGCCTTCCTTCCACCCCATAAAACGTCCACGAGGCTCACTGCAGCCAGAGAGCCAATAAAAGCACAGGCCTTCCCCTTCGCCATCACCCCACACTGGCCTACTCAGCTGTGCACCTGTGTGAGCTGGGGGCCTACAGCCTCGTCCAAGAGCCACAGGTGACCAGCTGGTGCAGGAGCCCACGGCACAGCAATTCATGCTGTTTTTCTCCGATCCATTTGGTTCTAAGTCAGCTGTAGATGAGTTTCGCCCACAACCGGCAGCCTTTTAATTTAATTGTGTGGTGCCGGGGTGGTTTTTTCCCTTAGCAAATACATCAAAATTGTCACATTGTAAATAAACAGCCCTCCTCCCTCACTCCACACCCACTGCTCGCCATCTCTGATAAGCACGCACAGCTGCAACAGCTGGAAGGCAGGAGGCCTGGGAGTGCACTGGTCCCCGAGGACACCGTGGGAACTGCAGAGAACGTAGAGGCAAGCTGAGCCCCTGGGGAGGACACTTGGTCTCTCTGGGCCACAGTTGTCTTTTATCTGAAAAATAAGTCTATTATGAATCAAAATAAAGCCTAGCTACAGCTGGGCCTGCAAAGCATACAGCATGTAGTGGAGAATCATTGCACACCTCTAGTGGGGCCTTTACAGGGGCAGAGCTGGGCTTTACTGTGGCTTCCTGACTTACTTTGGGATCTCGAGGAAGTTACAGAGCCCATGTGGCACTCCATTTTCTTATCTGTAAAAGAGGAAGAATAAGGATACCCGACTGGCTACTCTCATGAGATATAAGTGAGGTATGTGTAAAAGGTTTAGAGATGAGCAGGCACCAGGCAAGAGCCTGAAAGGTGTCAGTTATTTGTGTCACACCCAGAAGGAAACACTGGCTCGACAGACTCAGTGTCCCTCCCAATGACTTAACTGCTGCTTCCCAGGTTGTAGTCTGTGCTGAATAAGGGTCCGGGACCACTGGAACTTCAGCAGACCACGGCCAGGATTGGGCCCAGAGCTTTTCCACTGAGCCACATCCGTAGCCCAGTTCTCAAGTTTATTATTTATTTTGTTTTAAAACAGGGACTCACTAAGTTGCTAGGTTGCCCAGGCTCAGCATGAACCTACAACTCTCCTGCCTCAGCCTCCCAGAGTGCTGGGATTACAGGCTGTACCACCATGCCTGGCTCACAGCAAGGATTCTCTGAAGCTGAGTCTATACTGTGGCACACCAGCCCTCACTGTGAAATGGTTGTTCCTCCTTCACACTCCTGAATGTGCAGACACACAAATAAGGAGGGGTGTGACAGTGGCAGGTGCCCCAGGGAGAAGGAACAGGTGAGAGGAAGAGGTGCTACTGCGCCCTGCTACACTGCAGAGAGGAGTGAATGGCTCTTTTGGGCTCGGGGCCACCACATGGATGGCAGAGAGACTCGCTCACTCCAGGATATAAATGAGTTGCTCCCACTGTCCTAAGAGCTGGGAGTTGAACTGTGGGAAAAACAGACACACCCTCCTCCTCTGAAAGATCAACTCTGTGTGCCGTGAAAGGAAAATTCTGAGCTCTGACATCAGGGATCACAGATGTGCGCTCTATGGCGTCCAGGCAGTCACATGATCTTGGGCAAGTGGTTTAATAGTGCTTCCCACCTCAGTCCCCTCCTCTGGGACGATGATGTCCGCCCAGCCATGTCAGCACAAGGACCAAATGAGACACCTGCTCTTCAGAGGTCAGGGGAATGCTTCCCTTTCAGTTCTGAGACACTGTAGTTGTTTGAATCTATGCTGGATGCTGCCTTCTTCCCCCTGTAATGCAGCCTATGACCTGACTCGCCAGCCTCCATGGGACCTAGCCCTGGCCAGTGGTGTGTGGGAAGAAGTGACATCTGGGTCCTATTCTAGAGAAGGTGACTGGCTGGCTACCCAGCTCCAGGTCTCCCTTCCCTCTTTCTGCTGGTTGGAAGACAGATCCAGTGGACCCCCAAATCTGCTGAGCACACTCAGTGGGGCAGCACCTACAGAATGGGGTGCAGCCAGCTCTAAGGGCCACCATATTCAATCGCTGACATGCTACCTGCTAACACAAGACAGAGAGAAACTTTGCTCCCGTTCAAGGCCTGCTCCTCTGGGTCCACAATGTAACCACTAACTCTAGACCCCAGTAACAGTGTGCTCTGCAAATGATGCTGCCTGGCCTGGGTTACCCTCACCTGCCACGGCATCTCCACTGTGAGGGCCTGACAAGAACATGAAGCTCTTCGAATACAAGGAAACCGTGTGCAGATGTGAGTGGCTCAAGTGATTCTGCCTGGGGCTAAGAATGGGCTGATGGGCAGAAAAGATGAAGATCTAGGTCAACAATCTGTTAAACAAGGTTGATAAAGACAAAACCTGTGATGGTGCCAACGCTCTTTGGAAGAAAAGGATAGTTGGTTACCTGATGAGCCAATCTAGGGAAAGGAGGTGGTGAGATCAACCCCCACACAAAGCATTGACCTGCAGGATACAAGGGAGCTGTGGAACCTCTAAGTGCAGCTTTGAGGGGCCGAAGCACAGTTCTATGCACAGGAGTGAAGAAAAAGCCTTGGACAGGAGGTAGACATCCAACAGCACTGCTATTAATGTGCACATGCTCAATGCAGTAAGTACACCCATGGATAAGAGTAAGATGTCATCTCTGAGTGACAGAGAGATTGTATAGAAGGGACAGGGAAAGTGTCTATGAGCTCATGATGTTCAGACCAAGACCTAGATTGTGTGGCAAGGTTTCAGGTAAATGGGAGGTGGAAGATGGAGCCAAGAGCAAAGCTAGCGGAGAAAATAGCATAAGCAAGGTTCCTGAGATGGTGAAGAATTGAGCATGACTGAGCAGATACAGTGGAAATCTGTCATTCTCTTTGGCTGTCCAATAACGAAACTCCCACCCCACATTTGAAGAACCTCCCACTCTGGATTAAGGCAAGTGAGCTTCCTAGCATAAAATTGAACATACCCGGCCGGGGATTTAGCTCAGTGGTTCTAGCACCTGCCTTGCAAGTGCAAGAGCCTGGGTTTGATCCCCAGAAACCACATACAATATCGGGCATGGAGACTCACACCCAACAGCAATTAGAACCACATACCACAGTGCTGGGTGTGGTGGCTCATGCCTGTAATCCCAGCACTTGGGAAGCAGAGGCAGGAGGATTTCTGTGAGTTCCAGGCTGAGCTCAGGGCCAGCCTGAACTACAAAAAGTGAGACCTTGTCTCAAAAAAAAAAAAAAAAAAAACCCACAAAACTTAACACACCTGCTAACCAGTGCAGCCTCCCTTGTTCTAGGAAGCAGGTGCCTGACTCAGAGCTGACCACACCAGATGTGCTGCATTTTTGATTTGCCACCCAGAACTCTGTTTTTCCACATGGGACACGCATGGAAGGATGCTGTGTCACACAGCATCATTGTCCCCAGAGCCCTTAGCAAAACCTGCTGTGTTCTGTTTATGCCTCCTGTGGCCAGACTTCAGTTAGCACCCAGAGCCTCTCCTGACCATCTCGAACTCAGCTTTGCATCCTCAAACACAGGCCCAGACCACCCGCAGCAGAAACATGCCAGGACCCGGGAAACTCTGGTGGGCACAGTGTCCGTGCTCTGCTGAGGATCTGCACCGGGATCTACAGGGCTCCCCTCGGCTTTGCAGAACTCTGCTCCAGGCTGTGTCCTCAGATCCCGATTCCCAGGGCACATCTGCATGCTCCATAACTCACTTGGCTGCGCGCAACTGTGTCTTTTTCCTTAGAACTGGGGGTAGCTGTGTCAAACCTCCAGTGAAATGACAGAGACCTGAATTAGCCGAATCCTGCTTTGATGCAAGAAACCTGCTGGGCACCAGACACCCAGTGCTGTTCAAGGGCACCTGGGAGCCTGCCACCAGCCTAAGTCCTGTGTGACCCTATAGAAATGTGTAGAGTCCAATTCTGCCATGAAGGGCAGAATCATGGTTTATTTTTGCAGTGCTGGGGATTGAATCCAGGCCTTCCTCCCCAGCTCCTTCTCCCCCTACCACCATTTTTATTTTGAGACAGGGTCTTGCTAAATTGCTATTTTGCCCAGGCTCCAGCTTGAGCCCCACAGAGTAAAGGATGGGCCAAGACTCTGGTCAAAGCCTCAGAAGGGGACAAGCACCCACCTCGCTTCCCCTCAGTGCTGGCCCCAGTCGCATGGGCACAAATCTGCTTGGACAGAAATAATCAGCTGAATTAATTTAGCTTTAAATAGCAGCCCTGAGAATGTTTCCACAAAATTTTCTCCGAGGAGAGCTAACCAGAATTAATGATGGCACAATATCAGGGAGAAATGTTATTTATTACAGCCTAATCATTGCAGGGAGGGGGAAAGTCATCATATATAATAAAGTGGGAACCAACCAGCCTGCCCCGCTCCCCCTGGAGCTGAGGAGAGGTGCCGGGAGGCTGTGATGGGGTTGGGGGTGCCCAGTTTCCTGCGGGTCCTTGCTGGGATTAGCAGACCAGGCTGTGCTTCCAAACCCACCTCGGTCCTCGCAGGATGTGTTCACACTGCGTATCTACTCCTGGGAACTCGTGTCCCCTCCTTGCTTCTCCTTTAAAGCCCCTTCTTCATCCGTTTTCTTTCGGGAGATATTCATTAGTCATTTGGACTAAGAGCTGAGTCCTATCCCATGTGCCGGGAGGAAGCACAAGAAAACAGGTGACTTTCGCAGCATCATGAGAACCACAGCGTGGCCCGGCCCGATGGAGGGGCAGCTGAGTTAGAGGCCGGATTAAGGAAGGCTGCTGGGAGAAGGTAGTGCCTGAGCTGAGCGGTCAAGATTGAGAGGGAGTCGGTCCTGTGGAGGGTAGATGTCCAGGCAGCGGCACATGGGCAAAGACCTGGTGTGGGAAGAAAGTTGGCAGCTAAGAGAAGAGTGAGGAGGCTGGTGTGGCAGGGGGGAAAGGGGGAGTGACTATCCTGGAAGAGCAGCCGCTCTGTTAGCAAGTGTATGGGGCGCAGTCAGTGCAAGAACTCCCCAGGGGAAGATAAGACGGAAGGGAGGAAGGGTGAGGGGCCACTTACTCTGTACCTCCTCCCACCCGAAAGTCACCTTCTTTCCTGCTGTGGCCTCTGGTGTCCATGGCATTGTGTGTGTCGCCATGAGAACAGCACAGCTCCTCCTACGGGAACCCTAGCTGCCGGTCAGGGCAAGATGCTGGCTTCCAACAGGAAGCGTTTATTGAGCTGCTACTAGGTGCCAACTGCCGTTTCCTTAAGACAAGAGGAGAAGGGAATGGACCTGGGGGATCCTGGCTCCCAGGTGTCATGGCTGCTCCATGAGAGGTTTCAGATCTTTGCTCCTCATGCAGCTTCTGCAGTTGGAATAGCCTGGGGTTGAAGACCGTCCTAACCACACATGCACAGGTGATGCCAAATTGCCCTCAACTTCGGTCTTCTTGTCTGGATGTGGGTAGAATGCCTACTTGGGGTAGGGGCTGAGTGGAGGCTCACCAGGGTTCTGGAGCCACCAGCAGTCCAGACCAGAAGGAGGGAACAGAGGAGACAACTCTGGTGGAGGTTAAACCCCATAGATGAGGGTCCCCCTGTATGACATCACTTATCCTAAGAGCCCTGTCTCCAGATAGTCACACTGGGGCTAGGCTTCATCACAGAGATGGGAGAGAGGCACAAAACTCAGCCAGAAAGTCCCTTTTTCATGATGGTCAGAGGCCACCAGCACCAGCCACCTATGGCAGTTTGGGTGCTTCCTCAAAAGAAGCCCACTGAGGCCTGAAAGCTTCCAAGCAACAACACCTGGCTGCCCCCTCTGACATCATCTCTGCCCTTGGCTCCAAGTGTCTATGAAAGCTTATAGTCCTTCTGGTCAATTCCCATGCTGCAAGGGAGGGACCTTCATACTCTCTTAAGGTGTATGTGTCTCCACTGGTGTGTACTTTGCTCCGGCTCCCCGCAAGGGAAACATCTTCTGGAATCATCCTCATCAATCCTACCACAAGTAGCCAAGGAGGCCTGTTGAATGTGAAATGTTTCTATTGCAATTAAACTCAAGTGAGGAAATCCTCCAATCTAGCAAGACTAGCCTATTAATTTTGCACTGTGCAAACTTCCCTCTCCTCCGTCCACACCGAGGTCTCTTCTCTCTGCTCCAAGAGCCTCATCTGCTTGTCTGTCACCTAGAAAGCTTGGGATCATGTTCCACTTATCCAATCGCTCACCAACACCTGTAAATTCGCCTACATATATGATCCCACACTCCCTCCCTTCCTGGAAGGAACATCTGTTGCTCTTGTCTGCCCAGCATCCCTCCCTCCTGACAATTGACATTGGTTTAGAAAGAGGACATTAGTCAGCTGCTAGACCTAGGCATCCATTAGGGTATCTTCCATGTTGCAGGCAAGCTGGACATGTTGATGAGCAACCTGCCTCATGAGCACAGAGCACACTGAAGAATGCAGGCTGGGGCCAGACATGACACCTATCATCCCAGCACCAAGGAGGCTGAGGCAGGAGGATTCTGGGAGTTTACAGGCATCTTAAGCTATACAGTGAGTTTGAGAATAGCTTGGGCTACTTAGTGAGTTCAAGGCCAGCCTCAACTATGTACAGAAGCCCTGTCAGCAAACAATAAAATAAAATGCAGGCTGGCATGTAGAGAAGTGGATTGTTGTGAAGGCTGGGATGCAGAGGCAGTGGTCTTGGTGTGCCAGATAACTTTGATGGGAAATCACTGGCCAACCCACGTCAGCAGTTTGCCACAGTAACTTTACTCCCAGGGATGTGTAAGACATCTGGGATTTGTCTGATTGAGGCCACAGTGAGAAGAGGGAGATGCCCTGCACCAACCTGGGCAAGGTAGCTGGCTCTGCCCCACATGGTTGTCATGCTCCAGGCACAACAGGCCAGCCAATTGTTCTCCTAAGAATGACAGAGGGACAAGACCCCAAGCAAAAATACAAAATATCTTAAGTACCGGTCTCAGGACTTCTGCTCCTCCCCCTTCGGTGGAACAAACCAAGAGACACAGCCTAGTCCAAGTGGGATGGAACTGGAATCCACTCTGCCTCTGCCATAGAAAGAACATCAAAGGTGCCATCACCAAAAGTGTGGAGCAGACAGAGCTCAAGATTCGGCAGAAGGGATGCTGTCCGCAGCAGGCAGTAATTCGTGAGCTCCTGGATGTAGCTGGGCCAGAGCCCAGGTGATCATTTTCCCAGATTGTGCCCCATCAACCCTCCCAGAGTCCATGTTTTGTTCAACAACAGAAGCAGTTCTCGTCTAAAAGGAAGGGGAAGCCCTAGTACACACTGATCCCCATGATGTGGTGAGTGTGACCATCCATTCTCATACTTGAAGCTTAGACCAGCTTTCTGAGGGGCCCAAAACATCCCAACGTTACAGATAGGAAATAAGACAGCAAAGGATGTGTGACTAGTTCAAGTTCTCACAGTGAGGAAGCAGCTTAGTGGCCAGCTTAGTGGCCAGCATGGTCTGCCTAAGCATGAGCTCTTGCTTCTTCCTCTTTGTAGTGATGACTTCCCATTCAGAAATAGGTGGCACAAATCCCATGGCCCATACCTCATCCCAGACAAATAATAGAATGGCCATGTTTTCTGGATGTTAATGTGATGCTTATCTAGATTGTCGATCTGATTACACTGAGAAAGCAGTAAAGCACACTTCTGGGTGTGTCTGTGATACCACTATGTGTGGCTAGGATACCAACTCTTCTGCCTGGCAGCAGAGCTTGGCCTCATGGCCTCTTTTAGGCCTAAAGGAGGGCCCTTAAAGCCCCTAAAATCCTGGGGTTGGGGAATGGGAGGATCAGAAGCCTCAGTCCTGGTCCACCCTTCCTCTTCTCAGGAAGCCCACTTCTTCCCCCGTTCTTGGTTAACCCCTCAGTACCTGGTCACCAGCTCTGTGCCCAAAGCCAACCCTCTTGCTGGCTGCAGACGTGACAAATGGCTCCAATTATCCTCTCCGAACTCCAATTTAATGTAATGTTTTATTAATGGCCAGTATCAGAGCAGAGCACAGAGCCCACTGCGCACCGCCGCCTGCCTCCGTGCGGTAGTGTGCTCTCTGCGCACAGAAATGAAAGACCAGAAGAGCGAGGGTTCACCCCAACCCCCAGTTCCACTGCAGAGTAATCACACATCAGCCTCCCGCCCCGGCCCTGGCTGAATGAACGTGCTTTCCTGCCTGGCGCCCGCTCCACCCATTACTAATGCTTTGTTGCTTCTTTGACTGACAAATTAAGGGTTTGAACAAAATGTATGTGAGGGAGGGGGGTGATGGCAGCTGCCCACCCTGCAATTAAGGGGAGGGTGAGAGAAGGGGGGCCACCCTACAACATGCCTTCTGCTTGCAGGCTTCGCCTGAGTGCACTGAGAGTGGGTGTGAGCAGCACTATTAACCGCTGGGGAGTTACCCACTCAGAGCCGGCCCTCGGGGTCATCCCGCCGGCCTGAGGCTGACACTGGCCACTCAGCCTCACCACCGACCCTCCTAAGACCAGGACAGACAGTTCTGTTTGTCCTGCTAGACAAATGGGAAACTGAGGTCCAGAGAAGGAGTGTATCTTATTCTGGGTCACAGTGGGAAAAGTACGAGGACTTTCCTTCAAGATGCAGCTCGGTTGAGTATGGCAGTTCACACCTGGAGGTCAGCAGACTAAGACAGCTGAGGTAGAAGGATGACCTCAGCCTAGCATTTTGAGATCACCCTGGGCCATGTAATGAGAGTCTGTAGAAATAAGCAAACAAATAAATAATTTCTGACTCAATCTGAAGTCCCTCTCCTAAAGAAGACAGTGTCAAATGGGTACAGATGATTCTCAGTGAAGAGACTTAGACAATGTCCTGGTGCTTGGATCTAAAATGTAGCCCAGAGTCTCATGTATTCAGAGGTAAGGTTTTGGAAAGTGATTTGATCATGGAGTCACTATATTCATTAGTGGATTGGTCCACTAATGAATAAATATCTCAATATGAAATTAGGAGCTAAGGCCAAGTCGCTGGAAATGTAACCAGGAAAGGTGTATTCTTATCCCCAGATCCTCCCTTCTCTCCTGCTTCCTAACTGCCATAAATTGCACAGCTTTCCCCTGTCCTGCACTTCCACCATACTGCTTCAGTTTGGGGAAAAAGGAAACCATGGATTAAACCCTCTGAAACCATAAGCCATGTGATATTGTGACCCTATGATGGGAAAGTGCTTCATACAAGGGTCTTTTCCCCATTGTTCAAGTATATTCTAAGCCATTAAAAATGGACTCCAGTCTGGTGAATTCAGGAAGAGTCACTGGAGACTCACTTTTTCCCACTGTCAGAGTGGTAGAAAGAAGCCTGATGCTACTCAATTGGCAGCAAAGAGTACTGGGTGTCTGACATAGGTACATGCTGGGAAACTAGTGAAAGACTATGACCATTATAGGAATGTTAGAGACCATCTTAATACCCTTGAAAAGCACTGCAAGAGTGCCAAGTCATAAGGGTCTGGGAGCCCTAAAAGGATATCTAAACTGACTGTGGTGGAGTGACATCCCAAAGAAAGTCCAAGAGAAGATGTCCAAGATGGGATTGAAAGAGAAATAGGAAGGAGCCAAGCACAGGGGATGGGTGATGTGCTCATCAGCTGTCGTCACTATAACAAACACCAGAGATAAAAGACCATCTTGTTTCCATTTTCAGAGGTTCCAACCATTGATTTATTGACTCCATTGCTTTTGGCCCTGTGGCAGCACGTCACAGCTGCATGACACATGCTAGAACAAAACGACTTATCTTATGGCTGGGAAATGAGAGGAAAAGACCGTGAGAGCCCACAAACCCCTTCAAGGACACGCCACAGTGACCTCACGGTCCCCTACTAGGCTCCACTATCTCCCAACACTTTCCACCATCTCCCATTAGCCCCAACCTGGAAACCAAGCCTGTACCACTCCAAATCCAGTCTATCGCAGGAGGTAATTTGAGGATAAGGGAACAGAAAAAATGGATAAAACCTTCAAAGGAAAAGGTGAGACTCAGACAACCAAGAGGAAGGGTCATGCTCTCCAGAGAACCCAAATGGAACCAAAGTTGGGAGGAGCCACACCCTAACCCTACAGGGCCAAGGTAAGGAGGTGTGCTCCTAAACAGGGAAGCAGAGTCCCTTTTCCAAAAAAGTACGCTGGCACTGTGTGGAACTGGCATGGAGCTAGCCAGGACTGCTGCAGAGAGGCTGTCTCCATAGTCCCAACTGTGGCTCAGATGAGGGAAGACAGATAGGAGAGCCAAATACATAGAGGAGCTTCTAACTGATAGGAAGCCTCAAAACGCTGTTCTGGTTCTTGACACAGACAGCTGTGGCCACAGCAGCTAGAGAAGATTCACTGAGAGGGAGATAAGCAAGTGGTCCACTTGGACTGGGGGATATTTAAATGTGTGCAGTTAAATAAAGCTGGGTTTCACAGGGCCCTCCGGCCAGACCTGCTGAGTCAGTGATAATAAGAAATGATGATCAAAGAGAAATTGTCCTCCTCTTGCCCATGAAACCTGTACCTTCAGAGTCTGGCTCATGGGATGGGACCTGCGGTGGGTGGACTGTGATTCGTCTCCCTCAGCAGCTCTCTTTCCCCCATCCCTGGGGCCTTCCAGGTATTGCTACGTGCCTGGGTATTCTACTCTTTCACCTGTCTTTCTTACCTTTTTAAAAACTGTCAAACATAGTATAAAATTGTCTTTTGAAATTTTGACACACTATGGATTTGCATGCCTACCATGACAGAACAGTTCTGTCACCCCAGGAAGCACCCCTGAGCTGTCTCTTACAGTGAAACTCTCCCCAAATCCTGTTCTCCATGACTACGGCTTTACCTTTCCTAGAATATCATATAAATATGTGGATCCCACGCTATGAACCTTGTGAGAATGGCTTTTCTCACTTGGTATAAGGCCTTTGAGACAGACCCAGTATATGTGCACCAATAGTTCCTTCTTTTTATTGCTAAAAAATAATTCGTTGCATCAATGTACATGTCCACTCACCCACTGAAGGATGATTGAGCTGTTTCCTGTTTCAGGTGGTTATAAACAGAACTGTTAAAAACATTCACCTCCAAATTTTGGTCTGAGAATAAATGTTCTAAGGTAAAAACCCAGAAATACCCAAGTAGCACAAACCTGTAATCCCAGGCACTTGGGTGACTGAGGCAGGAGAATCACAAGTTCAAGGCCAACCTGAGCAACTAAGCAAAGTAGGTCATTTCAAAAAACCAAACCAAATCTAGGCATGATGGTGCTCAGCTGTATGAGGTCTTATTTGATGATAAAAGTCATCCAATTGTTTTCTAGAGTAGCTGCACCATTTATATTCACACCAACAGAGATGAGCATGTCTGTTCCTCTGCAAACCTTCACTAGCACTTATTCATGTCAGTGTTTGTTATTTTAGCCATCCCAACAACTGTAATAGTATTGCATTTTTATTTTAATTTGCATTTCCCCAGGTTAATGATGCTTGCTTTCCTCTTGTATACTGTCCTTGGCGAAGTTCCTGTTTGTCTTTTGTCAATTTTTTACATTGGGTTGTTTGTTTTATTATTGAATTTTTTGGTTTGGGGAATTTATTTTGGCATTGAATTTTATATTTTTAAGAGACTAAATCTAATTAAGAAAGACTTACTAAACAGATCCAAAAGCCATTCAGGAGATAAGGTGTAAATTCTCTATATAATCCAAGTACAAGTCCTTTGTGAGATATATGGTTTGCAAATGTTCCCTTCCAGCCTACAAATTATCTGTTATTCTCTTAGTGTCCTACATTTAGCAGGAATTTTTGATATTGATAAAGTGTAATTTATCAAATTTTTATTCTATAGTTAATGCTTCTGATTCTATATCTGAGAATTGTTCACCTTGGCCAAAATCACTGTTTTCTTCTATTCTTTCTTCTAAAAGTTTTATGTTTTACATTTAAACTCATAACTTATTTTGAGTAATTTTTTTTTTTTTTGCATAAGGTATGTGATTTTAAACTGGAGATCTAGCTCAAGTGGTACCACACCTACCTTGGAAGCACAAGGGCCTGAGTTTGATCCCTGGATCCTCAAAAAAAGAAAAGAAAATTTAGGATAAGGCATATCTTTGTTGCACAAGAATGTCCAATCCTTTCAAAACCATTGTATTTATTGGTACATTTAAAGAGCTGTTCTTTCTCCCTCGAATTACTTTTACACCTTTGTAAAAAAAAAAAATCAAATAATTTTATTTATATAGGTTTTTTCCTGAACATCTTATTCTTGTCATTTGTTCTATGATTTTTCTCCTTGCCTTTTGTTTTGTTTTGTTTTGTTTTAGCTAGTACCACGCTGCCTTGAGAGCTGTAACTTTATAATGTCTTAAAATTGGATACTAAGTCCTCCAACCTTACCCGTCTTTCTAAAAATACCCTCACACCAAACCTCTCCCCTTTTATTGATGTGTTCTTTGATTTCCTTCATCAGCATTTTGTCATTTTTTAAAAAATTTTTTTAATTCAAATCTTCATTGGTACATTATATATGCACATCATCATCACATTCAACATTGAGAATTTGTACCAGTATATGACATGACTTGATTCTCATGTCCTTTTGTCATTTTGGGAGTGCAGAATTGCTTTATATTTAGTTAGATTTATTTATATTCTATTTTTCTCCCGTATAATATGAGTTGTAGTTTTTAAAATAGATATCCTTTATCAAGTTGAGGAAGTTCTGTTACATTCTGATTTCCTGAAAGTTTTTCTCATGAGCTAATGTCGAATTTTGTTAAGTATATTTTCTGCCTTAGTTGATATAATCATGTGGCTTCTCTAGGCTGTTAATATGGCAGCTTATAGTGTTTAATTCTCAAATATTTAACCAACTTGGCATTCCTGTGATAAACCCTCCTTAGTCATGCTGTATATGACTAATGCTAAAATCAATCTGCTAATATTTTGTTAAGATATTGAGTATCTGTGTTCATAGAGAAACTGCTCGATAGTGTGCTCTTCTCTGCGTGCTCTCTTGATCAGTTTTGGTGCCAGGACAATACTAATCTCATAAAGTAAGTAGAGAAGTCTTTCCTCCTCTTCTATTTTCCAGAACAGAATCTATTGAATTCTTTCAAATAGTTCTAAAATGTTTGCAGAATTTCCCAGAGAAACTATCTTGACAGGGAGATATATTGTCTTGAAAGACTTTTTTTTAATCTACAAATTCAACTGATTTAATAATATAGAATACTTTCAGTTATATACTTTTCTTGAGGTAGTTCTTGTGGTTGCTTGTGGTTGTCTAGTTTGTGCTGTGATAATAAAATAACATAGACCAAGTGACTTAACCAACAAACTTATATTTTGTAGTTCTTAGAATTTCAAGATCAAGGTGCCAATGGGTCCAGTGCCCAATAAGAACCTTCTACCTGGTATTCAAGACACCTTGTATAGAAAAATCCTCTCCTTATTTCTTCATGTAAGTGTACTAATTCCATCTATGAGAGATTAGCCTTCAGGACATAAGTACTTCCCAAAGACCCCACATCTTAGTATCACTATATTGGGGGGTCAGAATTTTAACACATGAATTTTGGAGTCTTATTTAACTCCTGTGGAGAAAGCTGATGTTTCTGTGTTTGTTTTAGCATGAAACAAATTCTAAACAGCCTTCTGTGGGTTGTGGCTCAAATACTAAGTTGGTTTTCCAAGCCTCTGTACAGAGTTTGGCTCTCTTCTGTGACAAGTCTATCTTTTGGTTCATTTATCAGTGTCTGTGAAAGATTGCTTAAAACTAAATCTATTAATGTTTACAAATGCCTTTCTGGGATCTGTTTCCCAAGCTGAGCGCTTTCCATAGTTACCTTATTATTTTTCTGGTCCCTTGTATTCCTCCTTTTCTCCATTCAAAAAGCTGAGACTTTAGCTATTCTAATCTGTCATGTCTTTATTCTTCTATGTTTGCAGCTGGCACAAGAGGCAGAGGAAAGAGAGGGGGAGGGGCAATAGCGGGTTCACTTCGCCATCTTGGAACCACAGCTTCTATGCTCATAGGTGACAATTTTCCTCCCACAGAGATTTAGTATTTGAGGTTCTCATCATGATGCTGTTTGTGCTTCCCCACGGATGCCGCCTGGGGATGGAACATGGGCGAGCACAGAAAACAGAGAACCTGAAGAGTCTCTTTTCCCAGTTCTCAGCCTTTTCCACTTCCATACTCTGTGTCCATCTGGTTTTGGAGTTCCCTGACTAAGCCCAGGTGCACCAGATATACCAGGAAGCTCACCACCAACAGTTGAGTGGTACTTCAGACGCCATCTTCATCTCCATCTTCCTTCTCCGTCTGTCTTCACTCTCTATCTGGCTGTCGTCATTTACTTTTCTGTGTCCTTAAGCAGCTCCGCCATGCATTCTGTCCAAAATTACTTGTTCCATTCAGTGTGGGAGGGAGGGAGAAATTTGCTTACATCTTCTCAGCCAGAACTAGAACCTGCCTTTTAACTTTCAGTCCTCTGAGCAAATAAGAACAAAGCCCTCCAGACATCCTCTGTGTGAGAAAAAATAGGCCTCTTCTGGACACAGTGCAAATTTTAACATTTGGAGATTCAAATTGAATGTTAAAGTAGAATGAGACACACGATACCGAAGAAAAGAGAGGAGACAGTAATTTCTCAGAGAGACATGGCTAGAAATCTCAGGGCCACATACTGTGTGCCAGCTTCTTTTTTTTTTTTTGCAAGAACTTGGTACAAGAGTATCATCACAGCCCCTCTGAGACAAAGGACATTGTCCGCTGAGGGGACTGAGTCAGAAAAGTTATCCAAGTTCGTCAAGGTCATGTAATAAGTAAACAGTAGAACCAAGATCTCCCCAGGTAGTCTGGGACCAAAACAGACAGCTTATGGGCTGAAAGCACAGAAGAGCCACAGTGAGTTATAAACTGCCTCATCCTCAGAATCAAGAAGGTAATTCAGGTCATCCCATCACACCAGTACCGTTGGGGTTTAAGTTACCAAGTTTTCAGCTCTTTTGAAGGAGGAACCATCTGGGAATAATGTCCCAGGCTAAATGGCCCCTCTGTCCCTCATCAGTAACCCACAGAAGCAAGAGTCTCTGAGAACTCACAGTCCTCCCCCAGGTCCGGGTTGAGGAGGATGTATGTCTGTAGTTGCTGGTGAACACAGCCACCAGGAGTTCAGGCACAGAGATCACAAGCCTCACAGGCACGGACTTTATCTTAGTCCATTCAGCGCGCTGTAACAAAATACCACCAAATGACAGGCATGTAAGCAACAGAAATCTCTTTCCCACAGTTCAAGAGACTGGAAGTGGGAGCTCAAGGCACACATAGATTCGGTGTCCAGTGAGGACCTGTTTCCAGTGCATGGGTGTCACCCCCTCACTCTGCCTTCACATGGCAGATGGGGCGAGGTGATTTTCTGAAGCCTCTTTGATAAGAGATTTAACCATATTTGTGTGGCTCCATGCTCGTGACCTGATCACTTCTCATAATCCTTCTCCTTGTACCATCAGCTTGAGGCTTAGATTACACAGGAGTCAAGGAATACAGCCATTCAGACTGTAGCAGACATGAAACCCCAAAATCTATTTCCTCCCTGGGCCTAGCAGGACTGCAGGCTTCTCATCGCACTCCACCACCCTTCTCTTCCCTAGAATAGTCTCGGCCTCCCTCCCTCCTCTCCTGTCAGCGTCTGCCATCCTGCTAGATCTGCTTCCCTTCATCTGTGGCGTCTCTTCCTTCGTTCACCCTCTTCTTCCCTCCTTCCCAACACTTCTTCCTCCTCTACTCTCCTACTTGTCTTCTTTTTCCTTCCTTCCATCCTTCCTTCTTCTTCCCCCAGTCAGCCAGTGCATTGTACCTGGAGTCCATACGGACTACTCCAGAAGATGAAGATGTCCCCTTGCTCGGGAGAAGCTTACAGTTCTAGTAAGAGAGACAGACAGATACAACTGCCATGCAACAAGTTCCTAAAACATGGAGGGTCCCGGGCTGATTTGAGAAAACATCCTTTCTTTCTTCAATGCTCTGAATCTAAGCAAACTTACCTCTGATGCAGACATCCTCATAGCCTCATCCGTGGAACCTAACTGTGCCTTTGTGTCAGCTTTGATCTCCCTCTGGGAAAACAGGGTCCTGGGCCAGGAGACACGCTTTGCAGAGGGACGTGTAGGTCGGGTTTCAGCTCCCACTTCTCCTTTGGCTGGAAGGTGTGGGCAGTGCACAACATGCCTCATGGTTCATGGCGGCTCCGCCCTGGGGTCCCTGCTATTAGCCAGTGATTGGCCTTGATCTGCTGGACCCCGCTGAGCTTCTGGGATGAACCCCAAAAGCTTTCCAACTGAGGCAGCACTACACAAATGAAAGAAACTCACATAATGTGTTCCCCCGAGCTGCTTCACATCTTCATCTTCCTGGAGGCCTGGGCCCCTCCCTGTTCTTTCCCTGAACCTGCCCTCTCTTCTTTCCCCTCATCCTCCAAGGCTGAGGAAAAGAGTTTGTCTCCTACCTGTCATCTTTCTATGCAGTTGGAATCGACAGGTCCTCAGGCAGAAGCTCGAGCCCCTCCTCTGACAGCAAACTCATCCTAGATAAATGAGTATTGGTTTTGTTCTGTTAGCTTTTCATTTGTAGCTATCATTTGATTTTTTTTCCCTGCAAAATTGGTTAAGCAATGATAGTACTCGTTGGGCTCTGCAAGGCATTGACTGGGCAGCTCCCAGAGTGAATCTTTTGTGCATTTTCTGCTTTGATGAGCTTTTCACCCCACCTCCACCTCGAGGGCACTAAGGCGTGTGCATGGATATCTGTCAGCACCAGGCACTGTGTGGGTGATCTGTGCCAACTGTCTCATTCTCTGCTCAAAAACCAAAACAAGCCCATGTGGCCAGTCTTGTTCATCCAGGTCTGCAGATGAAGAAAGTAGTACTCAGAGAGATTGAGAAACCGGTCCAAGGTCACACAGCCAAAGCTCAGCAGAGGCCTGGTGAGGAACTGTGGCTCCTCCTCATGAGGGGCCCTCAGCTAGTCCTGTCCAGGGCCCAGGCCACTCTGCTGTGAGCGGAGCATGAAGACCCCAGGTCAGCAGGAAGGTGGGGTTTGCCTTGCCAGCTAGGGAAGTTTGGGATCATCAGAGAAAAGTCAAAGCAAAAGGCCAAGCGATGGTGAGGGAGAAGAGATGTGAGGAGGGGGAGGAACTGGTAGGGATGAGACCAACAGTGAGAGCTCTGGAAGGGACAGTGGCATGAGTGACCCACAGGAGTGCCTGCAGCTGGCACCAGTGGCAGAGGAAAGAAAGAGAGAGAAGAGCAACAGCAGCTTCACTTCACCGTCTTGGAATCACAGCTCTTATGCTGTGGGCAGCAGGTCCCAGGGTTAGGAGTCCTGATCTCTTCAGCAGCCATCAGGGGACGACTGTCCACCTTCCTTGGGTGACTTACCCCACTGCCAGGCATTACAGGGGCCCATCTGCAGGTGGACCTCGAGCTCACATCTCAAAGGGTTCTTGTGGGGTCATGGGGTCATGTTAGCACTGAGCGTGCCTACAGATAGTGTGTGTGTGTGTGTGTGTGTGTGTGTGTGTGTGTGTGTGTGTGCAGGGCCTCCTCTGCATTGTCGAAATCATCATCTGGGATGTCACTGGGCCTTGAGTCTGGCTCAGACTCACCCTCATGCTCCACAGGGAGGAAAAGGGAGCCAGGAAGAGGAGCTTCTGTGGGCAGCGGCAACGCCCATAGGTGAAGGGGGGAGGTGGGAAGGTGGCAGGGTCGAGTCCCTCCCCTCCCCATACCTCGAGCCCTATAACCTCAAATGAGTCACACTACTTCTCTAAGCCTTAAAAAGAACAATGAGATCCCTAACATTTCAGTGCCATGGCCTTCCAAATATTGTTGGAAACATCTCCTTCATCTTGGGTAACCCTAGGTGAGCAGTATCCTTATTTCACATCCACCGAAGTATAGCACACAGGCCACGGCAAGCTGTGTGCATCAATGAAAGCTCTAAAAAGTTCACCATCATGGAATTAGGATTTTAGTGAAGATCAGTCAAGGTAAAGATGGTAAATCAAACTATAAAGAGTGTGTGTGTGTGTGTGTGTGTGTGTGTACAAGTGTGTACACGCATGTGAGATGCTGCAGACATGGGTGTGGCTGGGGCCCAGCAGAGAGCTTCTTGGGCCTCCTCATAGATTCTCACAGCCCCAGTGGTCCCAGGGAGGGGTTCCAGCCTGGCCCTGGTCTCACCACACCCAGTCACCACCACCTCACCTAGTCACTGGACCCTCAGGTACTGCGGGCTGGTCAAGAGCGAGGCATAATCCAGGTGCTGCATCCACCCCCAAGCTGAGAAGCAGACTGTAGTGTAATAAATACAGCGAGCACCCCATGTGGGTGAGGAAGGGCTTAGAAAATAATATCCACCCCAAGGGGTCCCTGGGGGCCGAGGAAAGAGGCCTCCCCTCCCCAGAGAGGGGCCCAAGCTGGCTAGGCATTTCTGAGGGGGCTGGGAGCCAACCATTGGGGGACGTGAAGAGGCGGCAGCCAGCAAGCTGCTCAACGGCCTGGTTACATTTATAGCTGAGTTCTTATTAAGCACTAGGGGAGAAGAGATGATTCACACCTCTCCTCCTACCACAGACCATGGAGCTGAAGGCCACCAGCAGGCCTGGCCTTAAGTCTCAAAAAACGTAGCAGTCACAAGTGCTCGAGGCCAGCCCCACATTGTAGAGACAAGGGAGACACATTGCAGTCTTCTTAGGGACAGTCCCCCTCATGGCCAAGCAGGGTTCAGGCTGGGGTCAGGATGGGGAGAGGGACAGGGGAGAAATGGCCTCACTGCTGTTCCTTCCATGCAGATCCGCATTGAGGACTGAGGCCTTGAGAAGGTGACAACTTGACCTCTAGGCATTTGCAGGTGACAAGCCTCTCCCAGTGATGAACAGAATTGAGAGGTTTCTAGGAACCTTCCCATGTGATACAATTTTTCCTCTCCCTTCCAACCCTCCCATTTCACAGAAAAGGAAACTGAGACCTGGAGGAGACCCTGAGTAGATTCTTGCACTGAGAGAGCCACAGTGTAGTGGGCTCATGAAGTGGACGAGGCCTCGAAGGGGAAGCCAGGCATGGCATTCACAGCCTGACTCAAGAGCCACCCCCCTCCCCCTGCTGGTCCGGGAGCCACAGGGCCGCTCTGAGCCTGTACCAGGTGTCCTGCTCTGCCCCTGCTGGCCCCTGTGCCTGACAGCACCATTGAAAACTCTGTCCCCGCTCAGCAGGGGGCCGGCTGGGGCCTGAATCACCTCACACCTCCAGCTGCTTTAACTTGCTTGCTTTTTAGTATGTGTAATTGGTTTTGGTGAGATTTATTGGTGTTTTTAAACCTTTTTATTGTGAAATATAACACAAATACCAAAAATTGAATAACCCATAAATGGAGAGTGTAATGAGTTATGTAAAGTGAACGCCCAGGGAACAACCCCCAGGCCCAGGGAAGCAGGACACTGCCAGGAGCCCTTCTGTGCTCCGTCCTCCCCTCCCTCCCAAGGAAGCCTTGTCCCACATGCAGACTTCCCTGCTGTCCAGCGCTGAGCCCAGGCACCGCAGTGGACAAGAAGCAAGAGGCCCAGGTTCACACTGCTCGCACCTCCTTCTCCTACCCCCAAGGTGGAGGGTTGGATCCTTGGGCTCCAGATTCCAACTCAGAAGGAAGAATCAGCTGCTGGGAGAAGTGTGTGAGGGGCGAGGGGTGGGATCAGGGAGTGCCTGGACACCTCTCCTTCCTCCTCCTCCCCCGGGGAGAGGTGCCCGCTCCCTCCCAGGCCCCGTGGCTGGATTGGGAGGGACCTCTGTCTACTGACCTGGCAGAGGAAGTTCGGGATCCTACCGAGACCTGCGGAGAGCCGGGGTCTGCTCAGTTCTGGGCTGCATCCCCCCTCCCCCCTACAGGGTTCTGTCATCTAGATCAGAGCTTCCCCAGAGCCAAGCAAATATTTTCCTTCCTGCTGTCTCACCACAGATGCCAATGTGACTGTGGGAGCCCACGTGCCTGTACCACTCCTGGGACACAGAGCCAGCATCACACACCTGACATTCGTCGTCTCGCTGCATCAGCCTCCTCTGACATTTGGAAGAAACACTAACACGTGCATGTGTCAAAGGAGAAGACAGAGACACAGACCGACGACTCACCCAAAGTCACACAGGTAGGAAGAGCGGGACAAGCTGACTCCAACACCCTTTATTTTCACTCCATCTAGAACTCTGGTGTGGAATCCAGGTAAGAAGCCAACCTCTTCCTGAGGCCTCACTCTCTGGCCCTGGCTGGGAGAACCAAGGTGTGGCGATGGGGGATGTGGGTCAATTGTCACAGGAAGTCACAGGTGACCGAAATGAATTGGAAGGAAAACGGAAACTAGGGTGGCTGAGGAGGAAGATAAGGTTGCAGAGAGCAGGCCAAGGTTTCCAGCTAGGGAATCAAAGAGACTGCAGAACAGACTCCGAGATAGGAAAGAGCAGGTGTAGTTGGGCCGGAGCTTGACTGTGCAGACCTGAAACATCTCCTAATGGCTGGAGAAGAAGCCCACGCAGCACCTGAGTTCTGTGAGTGGGCGGGTGGAAGGTGAGCTGGAAGAAGGGAGAGTGCAAGGCTGGAGACCTTTATATTGGGGGTCCCCTCTGGACTCCCCTCTACATCCCAGCAGGACCAAAGAGACAAGTACACATTGGCAAGTACTTGTATTCATCGGCTTTCCATTACAATAACAAAATATCTGAAGTAATCAACTTATAAAAAGAGCACATTATGGTGGAGCAGCTGGTGGAGTGAGCTACCCACCTGTGGCAGCTGGAAATAAAAAGAAAAGAAAAAGAGAAGAGTCCCATAATCCCCTTGGAGGGTGCCTCCCAGTGACACAAAGCTTCTCATCAGGTCCCAGTGATGACTTACAGCTATATGTGTCCCCCCAAAGCCTCATGCACGCAAGGTGGAACTTAGGGGAGACGTGGGATACTGAGTGTGATACTGGATTAGTCCACTGATGGGTTAAATAGCTTGGTTTGACGCTGGGAGGTGAAGTTGGTGGGAGGCAGAGGGTCACTGAGGGCCTGGACCTTAGGCCTTGCTGCTTCCCGCCATGAATTTGCCTCTGCCAAGCCTCCCTGCTGTATCGTCTAGTGGAGGCAGCTGACTGTGCACTGAAACCTCTGTAGACTATGAACCTTTCTTCTTTAACTTAGGAATGTTGGGTATTTTGTCCCAGAAATGAGAACATAACCAAGACAGCCTCACTTCCTCCTAACATTCCTACCACCTTCCAATACCACCAAGTTAAATGCCAGGATGTTAACACATGGGCCACTGGGGAACATTCCAGACCCAAATTATAGCAGCATCCTCCAAGCAACTCCCAGCACCCAGAGGTGCTTGTAACACTCCGGACCCTCCTCTCCCAGCCTCCTCCTTCTCCTTTTTCTGCTCCCCTACCTTCGGTCTTCATTTCTTCCTCCACCTCCCTCCACACCCAGAAGGCAACATGATTCTCTGAGCTCAGAAAGAATGAGTTTGAGTTCCAAACTCCTCTACCCACCCTAGTGACTTCAGCCTGGAAGAATGGGGGATGAGAGAGGCCCTGAACCCTGCCTGAAGATACTCAGCAGGGTGTGGCACCAAGACAGGGGCAGAGTTTGCAGCCATTCACCCCACCCCTCCCCGGGCCTCAGGCAGAACATGCACTGGAGGAAAGGGACCAGCAGGGGCCTGCATCTTCAGTCTCCGGAAACCACTGAAACACACCAGCTTCCCTGCTGCACTGGCTCCCGCTGCCCAGTCTAAGTTAAGGCCACAGCTTCTCAGCAGCGAACCTTGATTGCTCATGGTACCTTTCCTGCTGAATGATTTCAGCTGAATAATTATGCATGATCTCAAGCACAGCATGAAAAGAGAGCCGAGCTGAGGATAGTCAGCGGTTTATACCAAGGGGAAAGGATGGAATTCTAATCCAAAGAGCTCCCTTGTCATCAGCTCTGGCCAGAAACAGATTCCCTACCCCAGCTGCCTGCATGCTGGTCCGCACTCATGACCGCAGCCCTTCCCGCCATGCCTTGTTCTGAGTGGGTGCCCTGGCAGAGAGGCGGCTGTCAGGAGGCTCTTCCGGTAATAGGAGGTCCCAGTGTGAGTGCATGCACCAAGATGGCATTTGAACTGTCTCACCTAATCATCATTCGCTCCACTCCTGCCCCCAAAAAGGCAGTCAGCGGGTGTCTTGACCCACAAGTGCATGAGAAATAGGCACACACTTTCCCCACCTGGTGAGGGCTCCTGAGGTCAACACCAAACCAAGACCATAGACCTCAAGAGGCCCTCATGCTTCCAGGGAGCTGCATGAGCACCACACTCAGACGGATGTGGGGTAGAGGACTGTCACAAGAAAGAAAAGAAGTCTGGGGAAGGCACAGGGCCCGAGGAAGGAATCCAAGGAGTTTCCCTGAAGAGGAAGGGGTGAAGAAGGCCAGTTTGGGATTTAGCTCAGTGATTCTGGTACCTACCTTGCAAGCACAAGGTCCCTAGTTCGATCCCAAAAACCACATACAACAATGGCAGGCATGGAGACGTGGTGGCTCACACCTGTAATCCCAGCTCTCGGGAGGCAGAGGCAGGAGGACTGCTGTAAGTTTGAGGCTCACTTGGGCTACATAGTGAGCTCAGGGCCAGCCTGAACTACAAAGCAAGACCCTGTCTCAAAAAAAAAAAAAAAGAAAGAAAGAAAGAAAATGTGGAAAAAATCCTAGAACAATGAGTTAAAGTTGCTAGAATCCTTAGACAGCTTCCATTCACGTTCTGTATTTCCCAGGTGAATTTTATAGTGAGCCCAGAGATGTCGAGCAGTTTGGCCTCTCTGTGTGGTCACCCAGCAGCAGAACTGCTCCCCACCTTCACAGCCACCCCCCTGCCTGGGCCTCGCCTCCCTCTCACCCCACCCAGGTCCAGTCCCAGCTGAAAGGAGGTTCGGTTAGGCTGGGGACAGAGGCCAGAGACCAATGGGGGTTCCCAGGCAGGCCTGGCAGGGAGGTGGTCTCTCCTGCTGTCCCACCCCCTGCTCATTACTATTCCTGGCTTCGCCCCCTCACTCCCCTTCCCGTGGAAACCCAGTGATGCCAAGAGCTGGAATTTGGACATTTTCCCAGCATTCGGGCTGTTAATTAAAACTAATAAATCTGCCACTTGGAGTTGGGTTGAAGAGGAGAAAAGGAGTAGGAGGAGCGGGGAGGGAAGGGAGCTTCGGGCATGGGATCCCCCACACACCCCTGTGAGGACCCTTCTCTCTCAGTCCTGCCTCCTGAATCATTTTCTCTATTGGCCACTCATTCATTTCGCGCTTGATCCTCCAGCTGCCAGGAGGCCTGGCCCTGCCTAGCCTCGCTCTGGTTCATTCGCAGGAGGACAGGAAGGTCTGTTTCTATGGCAAATGCTGCCTGGCCATTCCCTGCATAGCACTGAGCAGAAAGCCTGCACAGGGCCAGCATACAGCTCGGTGGTGGAGCACCTGCCCTCATGCCCGAGGCTCCATGTTCCATCCCCAGTTTGAAAGATAGCATGCCACTCAGAGGGGCAGATGTGGGTTCCAGGGACCCACGCCCTGTGACCACGCTCTGTGACCTCTGGGAGCTCACTTCTCCAGGCATTTCCTTCCCAACACCCAAACTGCAGTTGCAATTCCTACACAGAAAGATTCAAATGAAGACACAGGAGAAAATATGATCAAAATAGCCTCTGACAAATTAAGTGATCTTTCTCTCGTGTACCCGCACTGGGGTTTCCTATTCTGGCCTGTGCTTCTGCCTTCTCAGCCCTGCCCTCATTTGCACACAGAGGTTCCTGGAAACACTGTGTGTTGTAAAGTAATAAGAATAGCACCATGCCACCTTGAGTATGTGAAGCAGATTTCAATTTCCGAACTTTCCAGACAGTGGGATGGTGTTTGTGCACCCTTATCACCTATGCGCAAAGCCACACTCTGTGGGGAAAGTGAGAGTGCATTGTCTGAGTGGTCACTGGCACTCGAGGCATAGGAAGTGCTCAGTTAATTTGCCTAGGGAAGATTAATGAAATGCTTCTGTACCTGGAAGGGTTGGTCATTTGTCCCTCTTGTCTGTCCGTACTCTGTCTCCTCATCCGCCAACATCTCCCCCTTTCCTTAGGAAGCCACAATTCCTCGCTATACCCCTGACCTTCTCCCTCTCATTGCACAGGTGACTGTGGGCATGTGACAGGCTGGTCCAATCAGAAGCTGGCCTGGGACTGCCCTCCTCTGGTGAGAAACTTCCATGAGGCCAGAAGGGAGGGAGAGCTGCCCCTGCCCGTGAGCAGAGCTCCAGCCTCCGTCACTGACAAAGATGAAGCCATAAGCACCAAAGACAGGTGTGAGATGAAGAGTGGACACCAACTCTAGCTTTCTCATGGCACAGTTTAAAGAAATCCCATCTCACTACACTGTATCAAGCTGGGGTGCTGCTTCTCACCACACTGACTCACACATATCTGTCACCTCATTCTCACAAGAATTTCATACTAGGACAGCAAGGACTGTTGATCCAACTTACAGATGAGAAACTCAAGTCTTGAGGAAGCAGATCTGTTTGCCAAGGCCACTCAGCTGCTAAGGGTGGATTGAACCAGAGAGTGGATTGAGCTAGATTCCATGCTCACATTGTCTCACAAATGCTGTCCCCCGAAGACAGCACCTCCCATCAATCCATCTTACACAGATGGGAAACTGAGGCTAGAGTCACTGAGTAATCTTCCCTAGGTCACCAGCTAGCTGTGGAGCCAACCTAGCTCTGTCTGCCCAGAGTCACTGCCAGCAACCCCCCAGCTGCTCCACCTTCATGGCCAGGCCCTCTCAGCCTCCAAGGCTGCCTTCCCAGAGAAGGAGCATCTCTGGCAGTGGAGGAGTGAGAGCAGAGATAAGCAGGTACCTGCTGTGTGGATGGCTTTGCACACAGCCATGGAGATGCAGTAATGGCCACATTGTGGCGCCCACCCTAAAGACATCCTGGGCTAGAAGGGGAGATAAGACACTGTACGAGATCATGCCTTAAACGATGAGGTTCCTGGTGGGAGCTCAGGTACAGTATTTTGTGAGCCCAGAGAAGAGAGACATGCTTCCCACAGGGGAGGGACAAGACTCAAGGAAAAATCATGGGGCAAGTAGCATCTCGATGCAACCTTCAGTTTAGGTTGGATTTGAACCTGTGGACTTGGAATGGCCATGGCACGGTGGGCATCTGAAGCAGGCAGCAATGCATAAGCAAACGTCTCACAATAGGAAATCCAATGATGTAATCAAATAATTGGACTTGGGCCCATTTTTCTGCAGGTTGGTGCACATGAACAAAGAAGTAGATTAGAAGCAGCAAGTTGAGGGCATTGAAGGCCAAGATAAAAATCCTGGCCTTTATTTGGCAATAGGGAGCCACTGAAGATTTTTAAGCAGGAAAATGACAGGCTGGAACAACAGTCTGGCAGCCACACTGAAGGCAGATGGGACAAGGGAGAGGCCAGCTGGCAGAGGTTATCAGGAAAGTTAGTAAAGGCTGAAAAGGGCAGAGCTGAGCACAGGGTCAGAGGTGGCAGGAGAAATTGAGTGGCACCGAGGAGAGAGAATCAGCAGGGAGGGGCTTGGTCTGATGGACAGAGCTCTTGCTGGGGGTCCAACTGGTCATAGACAGCCATCTACGTAGACACGCAAGTCACTGGACCGTGATCGGGACGACACAGGTGCGCTGCAGGTGCACTTGACTCTCAAGTTTCCCGGGGAGCTCCAGCCCAGCCCACAGCCAGCGGGTGTTCATCGAGTGTAGAGGCAAGGATGGACAGATGGATGAATGAGTGTGTGAATGAGCTGGAAGGGGGACCACTCAGGGCTTGAATGAGTGGTGATGAATCAGGGCAAGAAGCAGGAGAGACAGAGAGGACTCTGGAAGCCTCCTGAGCCTCCTCACTTCTCCCAAGCTCCATCCTAGCCTGACAAGCCTTGGGCTGACTACCATCTCCACAGCCACAAAGCTCTGGTGGGAGGGAGAAGGAAGAGGAGGAAGAACTCAAAATCAATGAACTGCGTGTCTCACTCCATGTCCTGCCCCTTGCAAGAAACAGAAGGACCCAGAAATCAATTGCCTTCCTGAGATTTGGGACTCCATTTTATTTGATACCTCACCAACCCTGCAGATTTTGGACAGATACGGAGACTACTGTTGGGGCTATGACCTCAGCACACTACTCAGATTGGATCTGGCTGAGGACGTCAGTGGTTACCATACGTGAGGCCTTGCATTCAAGCCTCATTGCCAAGAAGAAACAGTAGAAATTATATTATTGGCTATTGGTACTGTGTACATGTTGTCTAGTCTGTCTCCAAAATGCTCCATGGAGGTCGCACCTTCCACTGAGACTGAAAGAAAATGACTTTGCTAAGTTCATAAGTCAGGCAGCAGAGGCCAGGGAAGCCAATGGCAAGTGTTTCTCGGCTCCTCTGCCACTTTCACGCTTGTACAGAATGGGGCTGGGAGGGGAGACCATGCCGATGAACACAGAGACAGAACCCAGCCGGGGACTAAGCCATGATGGTCATGAGGGCCAGGGTCACAGGTTTTTCTCTGCCGGGCCCTGCTATGTGCACTCGAGGAGAGTCAAGTTTAACTCACTCACTGGAGAAACACTCTCTCCCTGCACAGTGAGTCTCTGGAAGGTCCAGGACAACCCAGAGTCCCGACTGAACTCGAACCCCGGCAGTTCAGATCTAGAGCCAGCCGAGGAGCCGCCCACACTGCCCCAAGCTTCCGGTGTGAGCCTGCAGATGCACAGAAGTCCCTTGCACACAAACAAGGACTCTGCCAGCCTGGACTTCTGGGTCCTGCTGAGGAATCTGGATGAATCTCTGCCCATCTCTGGTCCGGGTGAGAAGTGCAGACAATGAGGAGAAGGTGGAGGTGCCCTGAGGCGCTGCCCACATCACTGCCCTGTTGCAGTTCCTCTAAAGGAGGGTCCACGGCACAGTGAAATACAGGAGACAGATTTGGGGTGGAATGCAGGGCAATGGCTAGCACCCCATCAGCTTGGGTGCTACAGACCCAGAAATCCAAGCGAATGCCGTAGCCTCACCTTCCATCCCAGCCAGCCCGGTCTTGCCTCATCTCGTCAGAGAGAAAATGAAGATGAAGCCCAGAACTGATGCCAGAAAGAGTTTCTGGCCTCCATTTCCTTATCTGCAAAACATCAGAGGGCCCGGGGATGTGGCGGGGGGTGTAGGTCCCTCCCAGATACTCCAAGCTGAGGTGAGGCTATTGTCCCACCAGGCTGTTTCTTTAGGGAGAGAAGGAGGGTGAGGGGAGTACCAGGCAGCGTTGTTTTCCTGGGGTAGAAGAGCAGGAGTGACTCCGAGGTGACGTGACCATGGGGACTGGCTTTGTGTCTTCAGACCACCTCTGGGCCAGCTTGGGCAGAAGGCTATCCTCTCCAGCAGCCCTCAGATTGTTCTGGATGCTGGCCCTCAGGACCTGCTCCTCCTTTCTCCCTGTCTCAGCCCGGGCCTCTCTTACACATGCAGGTGTCCAGAACTATGTCTTCCACCAACTGACCATGTGTTCATACCAGGCTGACCTCTGACCCCAGCTGAGGCCCACCCCTGGGAGAGCTGGGGGTTTTGTCCTCTTGCACAGCTTCCTACCTCTGATTTTCAAAGTTCCTTGGCAGCCTGTGGACTTCCAAGCTACGGGGGAAGGGCAGCTCTTCGCAAGGAAAAATAACTGAACAGAACCCCAGATATAAATACAAGCCTACTTTCTCCTTCAGTCCCACACTCTGACCAGGCTCAGAGAAAGATCTCATGACCACAGGGTCCCTCTGAAGCCACTTCCTTTGTGCCAGCTTGCCAGTGTATGACAACAATGAAAGTTTTGGTAAAACTGGCTTACAAAAACTGTGGTGTGTGTTACATCCTAACATTTAACAATTTAATGCTTTAACACTAAAATTACAATGTAATATAATTGCCCTATTAACAAGATAATTACAGGTTTACTTTTAATTAATTCATAATACGCTACAGATGGTGTGGTCTGCTAACAGGACCAAGTTTAACACCGTGGGAAGTACAATTCTTTGGAACCCAGCAGATGATCTGTGAGGCAGGAGAAAGGACAGCTTCTAGAGAAAAGGTCCTCTCATGGCTCCTTCCTCCCCTGCCACATCTGCCCCTGACCAGGCCTGCTCCCCTGAGCTACCCGAAAACACCCATGAGAAGAAAGGTCTACATTAACAACACCAATCCTTCACTGACCAGGAGGGAGACTGAGGCTCCACAAGGCAGGGACAGCACTGGAGTTGGAGCCAAGACAGCTGACTTTAAAATACACCTCTGCTACCGCTGACTCATAGGGCCTCGGAAAAGCTAGCCCACCTCTCTGAGCCTCAGTGTCCTTGGTTAAGAATGGGTACAAAAGGGCCCGGCTCCCAGAAACGGAAATGCAGGGAGGAACGGAGCAATGAATGATGGTGGCATGATTGCTTCCGGGGTGGGGGATGATGGTGTCAGTGAGTGTCAGCTTCACACCTGGAGGAGGCTGCATGTGCCTGGTGCTCCTCAGCCACAGAGCAGGGCTCCTTCCTGGTTGGGGAGAAGACAGTGGACTCAAGGCGCATTACACCCCCTCTAGCAATGGATGAGTGGATCAGGGCCTGGTGTCTCACTCTGGACGCTGGGGACTGAGGTGCCTGTCAAGAGACAACCCACCCCCAGTTCTCCTCCAACTCAAAAGCCAAGAAATCGGGCCTCAGGATTCCAAGAGTTTTCAAGGACTCCAGCCCATAGGTGGGAGCAGGGGAAGAAAAATGGGGTGAAGCCAGAGCTGGGTTTGGAACATATGGGGAAGGCAGGTAGAAAGACAAAGCCAAGCTCCTCATCACCTCCTATCCACTGGTACAATTTTAACAAAGGTCACCAGGAGCCTCCAGTTGGCAGAGTCAATACCACTTCCTCTCTGGCCACATGTAACTGGTAGAAGACTTCCCCTCAGATGCCACATCCACCTTCTAGCTGCTTCTCACCTCCTCTGTCACAGCTTCTTCTAGTTTCCCTCCTCCTCAGGACCACTTCTCCTCTCCAGACTTCTCTGCTTTTTCCTAAGTCTTAGCATGTTCCAGCCCTTCATCCTTTGCAGCAGAGAATGGCCTGCTCCTCGGCTTCTCAGCTTCTGACTGGGCTCCCTGCTCTGCCCACGCACCTGGTTGTCCCTACAGATTGTTGACCCAACTGCCCACTGGGTATCAGAGACATCTCAAAGGGAAAGTTTAAAAGAACCTCACTCCCCTACGAACCCTCTTCCCCTCACCCTACAACCCTCCAACTGAGAAACGCCTCCCTTCACTGTGGCTCAGATTCAAAGCCATCCCGGCCCTCTCTGCTTGGCAGATGGTGGTCAGTCCTCTGGGTTCTGCCTCCTAAACATGCCCAGCGCTGATTACTCCTCACAGGACTCCACAGCACGCCCACCCCGCCTCCCACCCTCTCACTGGCATGGCGCACCCATCCCCCTGCCCCCTTCCCGCTGCTGCCACTCTGCTGACTCACGCAGTGGCAGAGCAGACTCCAGTGTGCAAATCAGACCATGCTGGGGACTCCTTACACTCTCTGACAGCTTCCGATTGCCACCACAATAAAACTAAATAAGGCACCATGGTGTCACAATGGGCTTCCCTGGAAAGATTCTGAGGCGGCCTGCAGTGTGTGGGAGCTTTACTGGGACCGTGATGAGGAAGGCAGGAGTGTGGGAAAGGCGGGAATCACGGAAGCGTGATGCAGCTGTGCAGAGGCCTCGGCAGACCCCAAAGGCGCTCTGGATCAGAGGCACACCACACAGTGCTTCCGGGACAAGAGTCAAGCCCAAGCCCCACCCAGCTGCCATGGTCACATGTTGCCTTTCCCCAGCAATTGGGTGTGAGACCCCAAAAGCATTTATACATGTGACTCAAGAAAAACCAAGATCCAGTTACTTGTCTCCAGGCCCACGCCAGAAGAGAGCCCAGGGACTGAGGTTAGCAGCGGGCGGCTCGGGAAACAGCGACTGCGGCACCGAGTCTGTGTCACTGAATCTGCGCCGGGTTTGGACTTACTTGTCTCCAGGCTCACACCGGAAGAGCGCCCAGGGACTGAGTTTAGCAGCGGGTGGCTCGGGCAGCGGTGACTGCAGCACCAAGTCTGCGTCACTGAATCTGCGCCGGGTTTGGAATTTACTTGTCTCCAGGCCCACGCCGGAAGAGCGCCCAGGGTCTGAGTTTAGCGGCAGGCGGCTCGGGAAGCGGTGACTGCAGCACCGAGTCTGCGTCATTGAATCTGCGCTGGGGTTACAGCTTACTGGCCTCCAGGCCTGCGCCGGAAGAGCGCCCAGGGACTGAGGTTAGCAGGTCAGAGTCTGATTTTCTCCACAGTAACTGCAGAAGCACATCCAGTCAGCTTGTATTGGTCCCAATACAGACTGCAAAGAGCAACCCAGGAAACACTGCTATTTTAAGGTTCCTAACTATTAAAAGGAAAGTAACTTGGAACA